>RXID01015388.1:0-45399 GCA_005019695.1 Trichopus zeylanicus subsp. travancoricus
AGTAGTAGCAGTTGCAGCAATAGCAACAGTAGTAATAGAAGCTGAACTAGCTGAAGTATTAGGAGCAGTAGTGGTAGTAGTAGAAGTAGTAGTAGTAGCAGCTGTAGTAGTAATAGTGATAGTTATAGTAGTAGTAGAAATAGTAGTAGCGGGAGTAGAAGCAATAGAATTAGTAGTAGTAGTTGCTGTAGCAGCAGTTGTAGTAGGAGTTGTAGTAGTAGCAGTAGTAGCAGTAGTAATTACATTAGTAGTAATACAAGTAGCACTTGTAGTAGTAGCAGTAGCTGCTATAGTAGTAGTAGTTGTTGTTGTTGTAGTAGTAGTTGTCGGAGTAGTAGTAGTAGTAGTAGTAGTAGTAGTAGTAGTAGCAATAGTAGTGGTAGTAGTCACAGTGGTTGTAGCAGCAATAGTTGTGGAGTAGCAGCAATAGTAGTAGTTGCAGTTGTAGTAGTAGTAGTCATTGTAGTAGCAGTGATAGTGGTAGCCGTAGGAGGAGTAGTAGTAGTAGTAATACTAGTAATAGTGCAGTAGTAGTTGTAGTATTAGTTGTAATGGTAGTAGTAGTAGTAGTAATAGTGGAGGATGTAGTAGTAGTAGGATTGGAAGTAGTAGTAGTAGCAATAGTAGTAGTAGTAGTACTAGTAGTTATCGTGTTAGTAGTAGTAGTAGTAATTGCTGTAGTGGTAGTAGCGTAGTAGTAGTACTTGTTGTAGTGGTAGTCCTAGTAGTAGTAGTTGTTGTTGTTGTTATTGCTGTTGTTGTAATAGGAGTCGTAGTAGGGGTAGTATTAGTGTTACTATTAGTAGTTGTAGCAGTCGCAGCAGCAGCAACAACAACTATAGTAATAGTAATAGGAGTAGTTGTAGCAGTAGCAGTAGTAATAGTAGTAATAGTAGTAGTAGTTGTTGTTGTTGTTGTAGTAGTAGTGGTGGTGGTGGTGGTGGTGGTAGTGGTGGTAGAAGTAAAAGTAGTAGCAGTAGTGATAGCAGTAATAGTAGTTGTAGCAGTAGCTGCTATTGAACAAGAATTACGAGTAGTAGAAGTAGTAGTAGTAGTAGTAGTAGCAACAACAATAGTAGTAGTAGTTGTTGTTGTTATTGTTGTTGTTGTTGCAGTCATAGTAGTTATTGTTGTAGTTGTAGTTGGAGTATTAGCAGTAGTAGTATTATTGTAATTAATAGAAGAGGCAACCGTAGTAGCAGAGGTAGTAGTAGTTGGAGAAGTTGTAGTAGTAGCAGTAGAAGTAACAACAGTGGTAGTAATAGTAGAAGTAGTAGAAGTTGTAGCAGAAGTAGCTAAATAAGCAGTAGTAGTATGAGAAGTAGTAGTAGTACAAGCAGTTGTTGTAGTAATAGTAGCTATAGTAGTTGTTGTAGTAGTAGTATTTGTAGAAGTATGTAGTAGTAGTGGTAGTAATAGAATTAGTAGTAGTAGTTGCTATTGCAGCAGTTGTAGTAGGAGTCGTAGTAGTAGCAGTAGTAGTTATAACAGTAGTAGTACAAGTAGCACATGTAGTAGTAGCAGTAGCTACTATAGTAGTAGTAGTAGCTGTTGTTGTTGTAGTAGTAGTCGCCGAGCTGTAGTAGTAGTAGTAGCAGCAATAGTAGTTGTAGTAGTCATAGTGGTTGTAATAGTAATAGTTGTAAGAGTAGCAGAAGTAGTAGTTGCAGTCGTAGTAGTAGCAATCATTGTAGTAGCAACAAAAGTTAAGTAGTAGTAGTAGTAGAAGTAGTGGTAGCCATAGGAGTAGTTGTAGTAGTAGTAGTAGTAGTAGTAGTAGTAGTCGTAGCAGGAGTAGCGGTAGTAGATGTAGCAGTAGTGGGACTGGTAGTAGTAATAGTGTTAGTAGTAGTAGTTGTAGTTCTTGTAGTAGTAGTAGTAGCAATAATCGTAGTAGTCGAAGTAGTAGTGGCAGTAGTAGTAGTTCTAGTAGTAGCAGAAGTAGTAGTAGGCGTAGCAGTAGTAGTCATAGTAGTAGTAGTAGTAGAAGTGCTAGTAGTTGAAGTAGTAGTAGTTGTTGTTGTAGTAGCAGGAGTAGTAGTAGAAGCAGCAGCAGCAACAACAACAGTAGTAGTAGTAATAGTAGTAGTAGTAGCAGGAGTAGTAGTCGTAATAGTAGTAGATGTTGTAGTAGTAGTAGCGGTAGTAGTATTAGCTGAAGTTGTAGTTGGAATTGTAGCTGTAGTAGCAGGAGTAGGAGTAGTAGAAGTAGTAGTAGTTGTTGTTGTAGTTATAGTAGTAATAGCGGTAGTAGTAGTAGTAGCAGGAGTAGTAGTAGTATACGTAGTAGTAGCAGCAGCAGTACTAGTAGCAAGTGTTGTTGTTGTTGAAATAGTAATAGGAGTAGTTGTAGTAGTGTCAGTAGCATTAGTACATGTAGTTGTTGAAGTAGTAATAGTAGTAGTTGTTGTTGTAGTAGTACCTGTAGCAGTTGCAATAGCAGCGGTAGTAATAGTAATAGTAGTAGCAATAGCAGTAGTAGTGGTAATAAAAGTAGTGGTAGTAGAAGTGATAGTTGCAGTAGTAGCTATAGTAGCCGTCATAGCTAATAGAATAGTCGGAGTAGATGTAGTAGTAGCAGCAATAGTAGTGGCATTCGTAGTAGTAGTAGCATTCGTAGTAGCGATAGTACTATTGCCTTTGGTACTACTACTAGTACTCTTATTACTACAAGTACTATTGCAACTACGGCTATTACTACAACTACTAGTTCCACTCTTACTGTGACTACTGCTACTACTTTTGTTGCTTCTAATACTCCGAAGTACTTTTACTACTACTACTACTGCTCCTAATACTACTTCTACAACTAAACCTACTCTACCCACTATTACTTCTACTACTACGACTACTACTGCTGCTATACTACTACTACTACTACTCTACCACCACTACTACTAGTATTGCTAATAGTACTACTACCACTACAACAACTACTACTACTACTACAACCACAACAACTACTACAACTACTGCTGCTACTAATTCTACTACTACTACTGTTGCTAATGCTAGTGCAACTACAGTACTACTAATACTTCTATGACAACAACCACGACAATAACAACTTCTACTACTTGTACTTCTGCTACTACTGTTGCTACTTCTTCTACTACTACTACACCTATACTACTACTACTTCTACTACTAGTACTTCTATTGCTACTACTAGTACTAGCACTATTACTACTACTACAACAACAACAACAACTACTACTCCTCCTCCTCCTGCTACTACTACTACTACAACTACAACTTCAACTACTACTTCTACTATTGCTACTACTGGTTGCACTACTGCTAGTACAACAACTTCTACTGCTACAGCTACTGCAACTTCTGCTGTTACTACTACTACTATTACTAATACTACTATTACTGCTACTACTATTTCCACTAATACTAGTTCGGCTACGTATACTACAATTTCTATTTCTATTACTATACTGCTGCGATTGTGACTGCTACAACTATTACTAGTACTACTACTCCTATTACTGATTTTACTACTAGTACTAGTACTACAGCAATTACAAACTACTCCTACTACGGCTACTACTACTTCTACTCTTATTGCTACTACTACTATTACTACTACAACAACCACTACTACTACTAATACTGCTATTACTACTTCTACTGGAACTACTACTGCTACTAATAATATTATTCCTACTACTTCAACTACTGCTGCTACTGCTGCTACGACTAGTTCCACTACTACTACTACTGCAACTGTTGCTGCTACTACTACTATTGTAGCTGCTATAACTCCTACTACTCCTACAACTCCTGTTGCTCCGACAACTATAGCTACTGCTACTACTGCTACTGCTACTGCTATTACTACTACTACTATTATTACCACTACTTCTACAACAGCTACTACAACTACTACTACTGCTGCCACCACTACTGCTACTCCTACTGCTGCTACTATTATTACTACTACTACTGCTGCTACTACTTTTATTGCTGCACCTACTACTACTCCCACTACTACTACTCCTACACTACTACTATTACTACTACAACTACTACTACGACTACTGCTCCGACTGTTGCTCTAGCTCCAACAAGTACTCCTCCTGCTGCTACTAGTACTACAAGTACTTCTACTGCTGGTACTACTACTATAGCTGCTGTTACAACTACTACTGCTGCTGTCGCTTCTTCTGGTGCTACTGCAACTATTTTTGCTACTACTGCTACTACTACTATCACTACTTCTACTACCACCACTACTGCTACAACAACAACAGCAACTACCACTACTATTTCTACTACTATTACTACCACTACTGCTACTACTACATCTACATTTGCTACTACTGCAACTACTACTACTGCTGCTATGACTGCTACTACTGCTACTTCCGCTATAGCTATTACTGCTACTCCTACAACTACTGATTCTTCTCCTACTACTACTACAACTAGTACTACTACTGTTACTACTGCTACTACTACTACTACTACTACTATTGCGACTACTACTACAGTTACTACTACTACTACTGCCATTGCTCCTGCTGCTGCAACAATAACTACTACTACTCCTACTGCTACGACTACTACTACTACTACTACTACATCTACTACTACAACTACAACAACAACTACTACATCTACTACTACTAAAACTACAACTACTACTATTACTACTACTAGTTCTATTGTTACAACTACTACTATTACTACTACTAGTTCTATTGTTACAACTACTACTGCTGCTACTGCTACGACTACTACTACTACTGCTGATTCTTCTACTACTACTGCTGCTACTACTACTACTATTATTACTACAACTATTGCTACTGCTGTTGCTGCTGCTGCTACTACTGCTGCTACAACTACTACTACTCCTACTGCTACTACTGCTACTACTACTACTACTGCTACTACTATGACCACCATATGTACTACTAGTACAACTACAACAACAAAAATAACAACTACTACTACATCTACTGTTGCTACAACTACGACAACAACTACTACTACTACTTCTACCACAACAACTGCTACTATGCCAAGCACTTTTACTATTACAATTACAGCTACTGCTGCTACCACCATAACTCCACCTACTATTACTACTACCACTACTACTACTACTACTTCTACTTCTACAACTACTCCTACTCCTCCAGCTTCTGATAGCACAACTTCTACTACTACTACTACTACTACTTTTACTACAACTATTACCACCACTACTACTACCACTAGTACAAGTACTACAACTTCTACTACTACTACAACTAGTACATCTACTACTACTAAAACAACAACAACAAATACTACTACTATTACCACTACTACTGCTGCTCCTATAGCTACTACCATTGCTACTACTTCTCTTACTACTAGTACTCCAATTGATGCTGCTACTACTACACCCGCTGCTACTACCACAACTACTGCTGCTGCTACTTCTAGCGCTACTGCTATTATTTTTCCTACTTCTATTGCTGCTGCTGCTACTATTACTACCACCACTACTGCTACAATAACAATGACAGCTTCCTCTACTACCGCTACTACTGCTGCTACATTTGCTACTATTGCTACTACTACTATTACTACTGCTACAATAACTACTTCTACTATTGCTGCTACTACTACTACTGCTACTTCTACTACTACTACTGCTGCTGCTGCTGCTACTGCTTCTACTACTGCTACTACCACTACTACTTCTACAACCACAACTAGTACTACTTTTACTGTTGTTGCTACTACTGCTACTATTGCTACAACTACTACTAATTGGATTGATACTATTGCAACTTCTGCTACTCCTGCTACTACTGCTAGTATTGTTACTACTACTACTGTTGCTGCTACTGCAACTACTACTACTGTTACTACTATTACCATTACTACTATTTCTACGAATGCGACTACTGCTATTACCATCGCTACTACAACAATAATATTTTTATTACTACTACTACTACTGATACTTCCACTGCAACTACTGCTACTACTACTAATATTAATGCTACAACTACTACTAATACTTTTGCTACTACTACTACAACTACAACTACCATTAGCACTACTACCACTACTACTACAACTACTACTACCACCACTACTACTACCACTACTACTACCGCTGCTACTACTGCAACTACCACCACCACCACCACCACCACCACCAGCACCACTACTACTACTACTACTACTACTATTTCTACTGCTCTGCTATAATAACAACTACTACTACTGCTATTCCTACTACTAGTACTACTACTAGTACTTGTACTAATAATAATACGACCATTACTACTACTGCAGCTACTGTTGCTTCTACCAAAACTATGACAACATCTGCTGCTGCTGTTACTGATGCTACTGCTGGTACTATAACAACAACAACTACTACTGCTAGTACAACTTCTGCCACTACTACAGCTACTGCTTCTACTACTACTACTACTAGAACTATGGGTACTACTTTTGCTAGTACTACTACTACTACTACTACGGCTACTACTACTACTTCTGCTACTACTGCTTCTACTTCTACTACTACTAGTAGTAGTACTACTCCTACTACATCTCCTAGTATAACTGCAATTACTACTACAACAACAACAACTAGTACAACTATTACTACTACTACCACTAAAACTTTTAGTACTACATCTACAACACTACAACTACTTCTACTGCTACTAACAATGCTTCTGCTGCTACTACTCTCCTACTGTTTCTATTGCTACTATTGCTACTACTGCTATTGCTGTTGTTGATACTATTACTCCAAGTTCTACTACTATTGTTACTACTACAACTACTACTACTACTACTACTACATCTACTACTTCTGCTGCTATTATTAACATTTCTGCTACTTCAAATGCAATAACTAATACTATAATAGAAGCTGCTACGGCTACAACAACTAGTACTACTACTACTACTACTGCAGCTACTACTTCTACTACTACAACGACTGCTACGACTACTGCTACTGCTGCAAATGCTAATACAACACCTACTACAATGATTTCTACTTCGGATGGTACTACAACTCCTACTACTACTATAATTGCTACTACTGCTATTACTCCAACTACTACTACTACTATAACTACTGCTGCTAACAATAATACTACTACTACTGCTGCTGCTACAATTACTACTCATACTTCTATTACCACTGCTACTACTTCTGCTACTATTGCTACAACTGCTACTGTTACTACTTCTACTACTTGTACCACTACTTCTACTAAAACTACTACTACTACAGCTGCTTCAGCTGCAGCAAATACTACTTTTACAACTACTGCTACTGTGCTACTACTACTAATACTATTTTTACTTCAACAAAACTACTGCTACTACTTTTCCTACTGCTGCTACTACTACGGCTAGTACTACAGCTACTATGGCTACTACTACTCCTGCTACCACTACTGCTACTATTGCAACTACTACTTCTACTACTATTACCACTACTACTACTACTAAGGCTACTACTACTACTACTGCTAGTACTACTACTACTAATGCGACGACGGTGACTACAACTGCAACTACTACTACTACTACTACTCCTACTACTTTTGCTACAACTGCAACTACTATTACTACAACTCCTACTACTACTATTGTTGCTGCTATGACAACAACTAACACTAGTTCTCCTACTGTTACAACTACTCCTAGTACTACCGCCACTACGACAGCTACTACTGCTACTGCTACTGCTACTACAACTACTAATACTATTACTACTACTACAACTACTACGACTACTACTTGTACTACGACTGCTACAACTGCTACAACTACTAATGCTACTCTAATATTGCTACTGCTACTACTACTACTGCTACTGCTAGTACTGCTACTACAACTACTGCTACTGCTAGTACCGCTACTACAACTACAACTACAACTATTATTGCTACTACTACTCCCGCTACTATTACTACTACCGCTACAACTACAACTACAAATTCTACAACAACGGCTAGCGCTTTTGCTACTACTACTGCTACTGCAACTATTACTAATACTAGTACTACTACTACTTCTACCACTACTACTACTGCTGCTGCTGCTTCTGCTACTACTGATAATACTACTCTTAATACTACTGATACTACTACTACAACTACCACAACTACTTCTACAACTACTACTATTGCAACAGCGGCTACTATTGCTTCTGCTGCTACTACTACAATTGCTACTAATACAACTACTACTAGTAGTGCTACTACTGCTACTAATACTACTACTACTCCCACTACTACAACTACTATGACTATTACAACTACTACTTTTACTACTACTACCGTTGCTTCCGCCACAACAGCTACCACCCCTACTACTACTAATACAACTTCTACTACCTCTACAACAATGACTACTACTACTTTTGCTAGTACACTGCTACTATCGCCACTACTTTTGCGACTCTAACTACCACTACAACTGTTCTAAGTACTACTGCTACGACAGCTACTTCCACTGCGAATACAATGACTGCTATTATTGCTACTACTGCTACTACCACTAGTACTACTACCACTCTTACTACTACTAATACTACTTCCACTACTACTAGTACATCACCTACAACTACTACTACTTTTCCTACTACTGCTATTACTGCTACAACTACTACCACTACTACTGCTTTAGTCCTCCTTCTCCTCCTCCTCCTCCTAGTACTACTACAACCCCTCCTAGAACTACAATTGCTGCTACTACCACTACAACTATCGCTACAACTGGTATTCCACCTAAAACTCCTACTACGACAACTACTACTACTACTTCTTCTGCTACCACTACTCTTAATACTACTCCTAATACTACAACAACTACTACTACTAGTACTCTCACTCCTACTACAACCACTACTACTACTACTTCTGCTACCACCAATCCTCATACAACTTCTAATACTACTACTACTACTACTACTACTGCTACTACTATCACTATTGCTGCTATCACAACAACTCCTCCTCCTCCTCCTGCTACTACTACTACTAGTACTACTATTGCAGCTACAGCTATAACTACTAATACTATTGCACCTTGTAGTATGGCTACAGCTACTGCTACTAATGTTACTATCACTACTGCTACTCCTACTGCTATGACTGCTACTGCTACTACTGCTAGTGCTACTACTAATACAACTATTACAACAACTGTTGCAACTACTACAACTACTACTATGACTACTACTACTACTACCGCTGCTACTAATACTCTCACTCCTACTTCCACTACTACTACTACTAGTCCCACTGCAGCTATTACTACTACTACTCCTACTATTATCACTATTGCTCTTGCTGCTGCTACTACAACTATTACTACTTCTGCTAATACTACCACTTCTACTACTGCTACACTATTATTACTACTACTACTACTACCACTACTACAACTACTCTCACTCCTACTGCAACTACTGCTACGACTACTCCTATTGCTACTACCATGCATGATACTACTGTTGCTGCTTCAACTACTACAATTACTAGTATTGCTGCTACAACTAATACGACTACCACTACTCCTCCTACAACTATTGCTACTACTATTGCTACTACTATTGCTGCTACTACTACTAGAACTATGACTCCTAAGCATACTACTACTACAACTACTACTACTGTCACTACTACTACTACAGTTCGTACCACTATGGCCACAACTGCTGCGAATGCTAGCGTTGCAGCTACTATTGCTACTTCAACAACAATTGCTACTACTACCTCTACTATTACTACTATTGCAACTACTACTACTATTACTACTACTACAACTACTTCTACTCCTACTACTACTACTACTAATAATCCTACTCCAACTACAACTACTACTGCAAGTGCTAGTCCTACAACTACTACTACTACCACTACTACTACTACTACTACTACGACTATTACTAGTACTACGACTACTACAACTATTACTCCTACAGGGACTACAATTGCCACTGCTACTACTGCTGCGACTACTGCTGCAACTCCTGCTGCGAATACTGCTACTATTGCTGTTAGTACTATTGCCATTGCTACTTCTACTACTACTACACCTACTACTTCTACTACTGCTGCTACTGCTGCTGCTGCAGCTACTACTACTCCTGTCGCTACTCTTACTACGAATACTTCTATAGCTACTGCTACTACTACTGTCGCTACTCCTTCTACTACTACAGCTACTGCTACTATTGCTGCTATTACTATGACTGTAGCTATATTGCTACTGCAGCTGCTACTATTGCAACCACTCCTGCTACTTGTTCTACTACTGCTGCTATTGCTGTAACCACTCTTACTACTTGTTCTAATACTACTATTACTACTAGTACTCTTACTGCTACTACAACAACTGCTATTACCACAACTATTACTACTACTTCTATTTCTGCTACTACTACTATTGCTACTACAACTTGCTACTACTACTTATGCCACAACTACTACTAATACGGCTACTACTTCGACTCCTGCTACTAATGATGGTGCCACTACTGCTTATCCTACTACAACTAATGCTACTACTGCTACTACTGCTACTGCGACTACTACTCCTAATTCTACTACTACTTCTGCCACTAATACAACAACTGCTACTACTACTGTAACTACTACTTCTACTATAATTATTGCTATAGCTACAGCAACTACTGCTGCTGCTACAGCTACTAATGACTTCAACTACCGCTACTACTATTCCTATTACTACTACAGTTATTTCTACTGCTACTACTAGTACTATGACTCCTCCAACTACTACTACTGCAACTGCAACTACTGCTATAGCTAATTCTACTATTTCTACTAATACTACGAGTACTCCGACTCCTACAGCTACTACTACTGCAACTGCTACTACTGCTATAGCTAATACTTCTACTACTACAACAACAACAACTACTACTACTATAGCTCATACTACTACAGCCACAATTGTAGCAAATGATAGCGCAACTGCTACTATTGCTACTGCAACAACAACTGCTACTACTACTGTAGCTAATACAACTATTACGATTACTACTACTGCTACTATTATTGCTACTACTACTACTACTCCTCCTCCTCCAACTACTACTACCCCTACTACTACTACTACTCCTCCAACTACTAGTACTGCTACTACTGCTACTACTGCTACCGCTAGTCCTACAACTACTACTAGTACTTCTACTACTACTACTCCGACTACAACTGTTACTACTACTACTACTGCAACTACTACTCCTACAGCTACTATAATTACCACTGCTACTTCTACTACAACTACTACTGCAACTTCTACTGCTAATACTACTACTCCTATTGTCAGTACAACTACTACTGCTACGATGACTACTACTACTACTCCTACTGCTACTGTTGGTGCTACTGCACCTGCTACTACTCTTATCTCTAATCCTACTACGACAACCACTACTGCTGCTACTACTACATCAACTACCATTGCAACTACTAATACTACTTCTACTACTACTGCTTCTACAACAATTACTACTGCAACAACTCTGACCACTGCTACTACTACTACAACCACTACTCCTACTACTACTGCTACTACTACGGCTACCACGACTACTACTATTACTACTACTACTACTCCTATAGCTACTACTACTGCCACTGCTCCGGCTACAACCACTATGACTACTACTACTACTACCGCCTCAACTGTTACTCCTCCTATTGCTACTACTACTAATACTACTACTACTGCGACAACTACCCCTACAACAACTACTCCAATAGCTACTACCACTTTTCTAACTACTGTTGCTACAATGGCGACTACTGGTCCTACTACCACTACAGCTACTGCAACTATTGCTGCTATTACTAGTACTACAGCTATACTGCAGCTACTACTACTACTATCACAACCACTCTTACTGCTTGTTCTAATATTGCAAATACAACTACTGCTACTGCTACTGCTACTACTACTATTACTACTACTACAACTGCTACTTCAGCTAATGTTACTACTACTATTGCTACAACTACTACAATTTCTACCACTACTTGCTACTACTACTAATGCCACAACTACTACTACTAATGCTAGTACTGCAACTACTACTGCTACTACTACTATGACAACTACAGCTAACGTGACTACTACTCCTAATACTACCATTACTTCTGCCACTAATACTACTACTACTCCTACTCCTTCTACTAGTACAACTGTTGCTACTAATACTACTACTACTACAATAACTACAACTATTGCTACTGCTATTTCTACTACTGTGGCTGCTACTGTTACTAACGTTATTGCCAGTATCGCAACTCCTACTACTATTGCTACTACAACTACTGCTGCTATGACTAATACTACTACTACTACCACTACTACTACTAGTCTAACTCCTACAACTGCTTATGATACTCCTACTGCTACTACTACTCATAACACTAGTATTGCCACTACCTCTACTACATCTACAACTACTATTATTGCCCCGACAACTACTGCTTCCACGACTACTACTACTGCTACAACTGCAGCTACTGCTGCAATTACTGCTTCTATTGCTACAGCTACAACTGCCACTATTGCTACTGCAACTATGACTACTACTACGACAACTACTGCTGCTACTACTAATGCTACTAATACTACCACTACTACTACTACTCTAACTCCTACAACTGCTTATGATACTCCTACTCTACTACTACTCATAACACTAGTACTGCTATTATAGCTACAACGTCTACAACTACTACTATTGCCCTGCAACTACTGCTTCCATGAATACTACTACTGCTACAACTTCAACTACTACTGCACTTACTGTCTCTACTGCAATAGCTACAACTACCACTATTGCTACTCTAACTATGACTACTACTACCACAACCACTGCTACTACTGATGCTGCTGCTACTACTACTACTACAACTACTACTGTTACTGTTGTTACTACAACTACTGCTGGTACTTCAACAACTACTACTACTCCGACTACTACTATTTCTACCACTGCCGCTGCAATTACTCCTACCACAACTACAACAACTACTTCAACTACTATTACTCACAACAACAACAACTACAACTCCTACTCCTACTACTACTACTAACTATGGCTACTACTACTACTACCACCACCACTACTACTACTGCACTACTTCTACAGCAACAACAACAACAACTACTACTACTACCATATCTACTACTGCTACAACTACAACAACAAAAATAATAACTACTACTATTACTCCTACTGTTACGGCTACTAATGCTACTACTATTGCTATTACTACTACTGCTAATAGTACTGCTACTGCGACTACTGCTATTGCTACTACTACTGATACTACTATTGCTCCAACTACTGTTACAACTTGCTATTTCCATAGCTACTACTATTACTACTGCCACTACCGCTACTATTACTGCTGCTGCTCATACTACTGCTACTACTACAACTACTGCTAGTACTGCTACTATTGCTAATACTACTACTACTAATCCTACTATGACTCCTCTTACAACTAACGCTGGTACGACTTCTCCTACTACTAAAATAACAACTACTTCTCCTACTGTTGCTGCCACTACACCTGCTTCTACTCCTACTGCTACTAATACTACTATTGCTACTACTATGACTACTACTACTATTGCTGCTACTGCTCCTACTGCTGCTGCAGCTGCTACTATTCCTGCTTCTATTACTACTATTACTACTATTACTACTACTACTACTACTACTACTTCTACTACTACTCCTACTTCTATTACTACTTCCACTACAACTACCACTACTACGACTACTACTGGTACTACTACTTCTGCTACTACTATGGCGACAACAACTATTGCTACTGCGGCTACTAGTACTAGTACTACTACTACTACTACAACTACTACTACCACTGCTGCAGCTACTACTGCAACTAATGTTGCTGCTGCTACGACTACTACTACTGCTGCTACAGCTACTGCTACTACTAGTACCACCCCTGCTACTACTACTACAACTTACTACTATTGCTGCTCTTACGTATGCTACTACTCCCCCTGCAACTACTTTCGCTATTACTATAACTGCTACTGCTACTACTATCGCTACTACTATTGCTACTACTATTGCTACTATTGCTACTGCTGCTGCTACAACTGCTACTAATACTACCGCTACTAATACTACTACTACTTCTACTACCATTACTGTTACTAAAACTATTACAACTCTTCATACTACTACTACTATGACAACTACTACCACAACAACAACAACAACAACAACGACAAAGGAGTTAGAACGGAGCATACTTTTATTGCCCTCTTCTTTAAATTCCATTCAATACCGAGAGTAGGAGATATTGCGCAGATTTCACTTTGGAGCGAACGAAAATGCTTGATAATACCTAACCAACGAGTTAGCACATAGCACCGATGCTAGTACTACTACTACTCCTACTCCTATGACTACACTACTACTACACTACTCACTTAGGAGATAGTACAACTGCTACTACTACTACTGCTGCTGCTGCTACTCCTACGACTACTACTACCCCCATAACAACAACAACAATAACAACAACTACTACACTACTAATACTTCCATGAAAACTATTACTACAACAACTACTACTATTACGACCACAACTACTACTTCTACTACTGCTACTACTAGTATTACTACTAATTCTACTACAACTTCTACTGCTACTGCTACTACTACTTCTGCTCCTACTACTACTACTACTGCTGCTGCTGCTGCTGCTATTACTATAACAGTACTATTACTGCTACTACTACTTCTACTTCTACTGCTACAGTGACTACGATTACTTCTGCTACTACTGGTATTGCTACTTCTACTACTACTGCTACCTCTACTACTACTCGTACTACTACTGCTATTGCTGCTACGTTTACTACTATGCTCCTATTACTGCTACTATTACTCCTAATACAACTTCTGATACTATTAGTACAACTATTGCTACAACTACTACTATTGCTGCTGCTGCTAGTATTACTACTACTACTACTTCTACTACTACTATTGCTGCTACCACTACTACCACAACCACTACTATTGCTATTGCTACTTCTATTATGATTATTGCTACAACTATTGCTACTACTACTTCTATAATTACTAGTACTACGGTTGTTACTACTACTACTACTACTGCTATTACTACTAATACTACTACTACTATACTACTATTGTTGCTACTACTGCTACAACTGCTTGAGTAATCCCCCAACTACTACTATTACTACTACTTTTGCTACTACAAATATTACTACGACTACAACTACAACTACAACTACAACTGCTACTACTAGTCTAACTACTACTACCACAACAACTACAACTACTACTCTTACTACTAGTATTACTACTACTACTACTACTACAACAACAACAACTACTACTACTCCGCCTCCTCTTATTGCTACTACAATTTCTATGACTTTTACTCCTGCTACTGCTACTCATACTACTACTATTATTACTGATACTTCTACATCTGCTACTACTTCTACTGCTGCTACTACTACTGCTACTAATTCTACTACTATTGCTACTACTAGTCCTAATACTACTACTACTACTTCTACTACTACTACCACTACTATTACTCGTACTATTACTCATACTACTACTACTACTATTTTTGCTACGATTACTACAGCTACTGCTGCTGCTGCTATCACTAATACTACTACTACTACTTCTACAACAACTACTACTACAACTTCCACTCCAACAAATACAACCACTGCGTTTGTTACTGCTACTACAACTGCTACTACTACCACTACTATTGCTACTGCATCTGTTGCTGCTGCTGCTACTAATGCTACTACTCCTTCTATTTCTCCAACTAATACTACTACTGCAACTACTACTACCACTACTGCGACTACTACTACTGCTGCTACTAGTACAACTGCTACTACTACTACTACCACTGCAACTACTACTTCTACTACTACTACTACAACCACTACTTCTACTACTGCTACTACCACTACTAATACTACTATTGGTACAACTACTACTACTGTTGCTACTGCTACGACCATTACTATGACTACTGCTACTGCTCTGCAACTCAACTAGTGCTACTACTACTACTACAACAACTAGTGCTACTGCTACTACTCTTCCTACTAGTAATACTATTGCAATTGTAGCTACTTCTACTACTAGTACTACAGCTGCTGCTACTACAACAACATCTACTATGAACTACTACAACTACAGCTGCTGCTGCTACTGCTACTAATACTACTGCTCCTTCTATATGTCCTACTAATACAACTACTACAACAACTACTACTGCTAGTACTACTGCAACTCTACTACTACTACTACTACTGCTACTTCTGCTGGTACTACCACCACTTCCACTACTACTATTACTACTACCACTGCTACTACTATTGCTACTACTTCTACTATAACTACTACTACTGCTACTACAATAACTACTACTATGGCTATGGCCACCACCCTTACTACTACCACTTCTACCACTACTTCAACTGCTACTACTACTTCTGCTGCAGCTGCTACTACTACTACTAGTACTACTATTGCTATAACTACTGCCAGTACAACAACAACAACAACTATTGCTACTACTATTATTGTTGTTGTTGTTGGTACCATTACTACTACTACTACGACTTCTCCAACTACAGCTACTATTGGCACTACTTCTATTGGTACTACATTGCTACTGCTTCTACTGCTACTGCTACTCTTGCTACTACTACTATTGCCACTATTGCTCACACGATTACTACTACTACTGCTACTACTGCCACAATTGCTACTACTGCTATCATTATTACAACTACTACTTCTACTATTACTTCTACTACTATTGTTACGACAACTACTACTACTACAACTACTGTTACAAGTTCTGCTACTAGTAGTACTACAACTATAATTACTACTACTGCTACTACTTCTACAACTGCTTCTCCTACAATAACAACTAGTACTACTTATCCTACAACAACAACAACAATTACTGCTACTACTGTTACAGCTGCTACTCCAGCTACTACTACTACCGCTACTACTACTCCTACAACTACTACTTCTATTACTACGGGTACTACTACTACTGCTACTACTACCGCTGCTGCTACTATTGCTGCTACTAATGCATTTAAGACTACTAATAGTATTTCTACTACTACTACTACTACTACTCCTAATACTACTTTTGTTGCTATGACAACAATTATTGCTACTACTACTACTACTAATACTACAACTCCAAATAATACAACTCCAACTACTACTACTACAACAACAACTACTACTACTATACTACTACTACTACTACTACTATAAATACTAATACTACTACTCCTAATACTACTTCTGCTACTACTACTATTACTACTACTACAACTACTAATAATACTACTACTACCACTACTGCAACTACTGCTACAACTACTACTACTCCTTCTACTACTGCTGCTACTCCTAATGATCCTTCTACTACTGCTACTGGTACTGTTACAGCAACTAACACTACTACTACTACTACAACTACTACTACTTCTACTGCTACTACTACTACTACTACTATTAATACTTCTTCTTGGTACTACAGCAACCATTGCTACTACTACTACTTCTACTACTGCTATTGCTATAGCTACTACTACTATTGTTGTTGCTGCTGCTACTACAACAACTACTACTGTTGCTGCTACAACTACTACTAGTTGCTGCTACAACTACTACTTATCCAACAATAATACAGCTACTACTACAACTATTGCTGCTAGTAATACGGCTACTACTATAACTACTGCTACTAATACTGTGACTGCTACAACTACTATAGCTACTGTTGTTGCAATTACCACTACTACTACTACTACCACAACAATAACAACTACTACTACCACTTATCCTACAATGACAACTACTATTTCCTCTCCTACTACCGCTACTACTGCTACTTCTGCTACTGCTACAATTGCTACTACTGCTACTACTACTTCAGCTACTACTAATTCTATTACTATGGCTACTACTACTACTTCTACCACTACTACTACAACTACAACCTCTACTACTACTACTACTGCTACTACTACTACTACTACTGGGATTACTTCTACTAGTACTACTACTGTTACTACTAGTGCTACCACTGCTACACTTGCTTCTACTACTGCTACTACTTCTGATGCCACTACTGTTACTACTACTACTACTGCTACTTCCACTACTGCTACTACTGCTACCACTACTAGTACTAGTACTACTACTGGTACTACTACTACTACTACTGCTACCACTACTGCTACTACTACTACCACTACTAGTACTAGTACTACTATTGCTACTACTACTACATCCACTACTACTACTACCACTGCTACCACTACTGCTACTGCTGCTACCACAACTAGTACTAGTATTACCACTGCTACTACTACTGTTTCTACTACTACTATTACGGCCACTGCTATTGCTGCTATCTCTACTACTTCTCCTACTACTACTACTGCTACTACTACTAGTACTGCTACTACTACTACCACTGTGACTATTGGAACTACTACTTCTACTTGTACTACCACTATTGCTTCTACTACTACTACTGCTGCTATTACAACTGCTACAACTACTATAGCAACGAATGTTGCTACAATTACTTCTTCTTCTATTCCTAATAAAACTACAGCTACTACAGCTCCTACTAGTGCTACTCCGACAACTCTTGCTACTACTACCACTATGTCTACTAATCCTACTACTACTACTTGAACTACTTTTGCTACTACTACTGCTACTACAACTACTACTAGTACTCCTACTACTGCAACTACTACGACTACCACAACTACTGCTACAATGACTACTTCTACTACTACTCCTACTACAACTACTACTACTAGTACTACTACTACAACTACTAATACAACAACTACAACTACTTTTACTACTAAAAATACTACTACAACTAATACTATAACTACAAAAAAACTTTTACTAATACTTCTACTACTAATACTAATTGTATTACTACTACTGCTACTACAACTACTACTTCGACTACTACTTCTGCTACTTCTATTTCTACTATTATTGCTAGTACTCCGACTACTCATGCTACGATCGCTACTACTGTTAAAACTTCTACGATTACTACCACTACTGCTGCTACTACTACTACTACTTCTCCTCCTACTACTACTTCTGCTACTACCACTACTACTATCCCCATGAGTTTTACTACTACTACTATTACAGCTATGGCTACCACTTCTGCTACTACTGCAACTGTTGCTACTACTATTATTGTTGCCACTACCACTACTACAACCACTAATATTGCTGCTACTACTGCTGCTGCTACTTCAAGTACTACAACTACTCCTACTACTACTCCCTCTCCTACACCTATTCCGCGCACTACTCCTACTCCTACTACTTCCACTACTACTACTACTAGTACTACTATAGCTAGTACTACTACTGCTGCTGCTGCACCTACTGAGACTACTATTACTACTACTTCTCCTTCTTCTACTACCACTACTAATACTACTCCTATTACCACTACTACTAGTACTATTATTACTACTACTACTACTACTACTACTACTACTACTACTACTACAACTGCTACTATTATTTTTGGTACTACTGCTACTACCACTAATACTACTATGAGTACTGATACTGCTACCCCTACAACAACTACTACTACTATTACTACTATTCTCCTTACTACTGCAACCAATACTATTGCTACTACTACTCCTATTACTCCTACTACTACTACTCCTACTACTACTACTTCTGCTACGACTACTACTAGTACTACTGCCACTCCTACGACTACTACTACAACTACTAATATTATGACTACTACTACTACTACATCTACTCCAACAACTAAAGCCACTGTGGCTGCTACTGCTACAACAACTTCTACTACTACTGCTGCTGCTACTACTATTGCTACAATTACAGCTACTACTACTACTACTACTACTACAACCACTACTACTACTACTATTGCTCTTGCTGCTGCTGCTACTAGTACAGCTACTACAACTACTACTGCTAGGACTACTAGTACTACCATTGCTGTTACTACTACTATCCCTATGAGTTTTACTACTACTACTATTACAGCTATGGCTACTACTTCTGCTACTACTGCAACTGTTGCTACTACTATTGTTGTTGCCACTACCACTACTACAACCACTAATATTGCTGCTACTACTGCTGCTGCTACTTCAAGTACTACAACTACTCCTACTACTACTCCCTCTCCTACACCTATTCCGCGCACTACTCCTACTCCTACTACTTTCACTACTACTACTACTAGTACTACTATAGCTAGTACTACTACTGCTGCTGCTGCACCTACTGAGACTACTATTTCTACTACCTCTCCTTCTTCTACTACCACTACTAATACTACTCTTATTACCACTACTACTAGTACTATTACTACTACTACTACTACTACTACTACTACTGCTACTACTACTACTACTACTACTACTACTACTACTACTACTACTACTACAACTGCTACTATTATTTTTGGTACTACTGCTACTACCACTAATACTACTACGACTATAGATACTGCTACCCCTACAATAACTACTACTACTATTACTACTATTGTCCTTACTACTGCAACCACTACTATTGCTACTACTACTCCTATTACTCCTACTACTACTACTCCTACTACTACTACTTCTGCTATGACTACTACTAGTACTACTGCCACTCCTACAACTACTACTACCACTACTAATACTATGACTACTACTACTACTACTACTTCTACTCTAACAACTAAAGCCACTGTGGCTACTACTGCTATAATAACTTCTACTACTACTACTGTTGCTACTACTGTTGCTGCAATTACAGCTACTACTATTACTACTACTACAACCACTGCTACTACTACTATTTCTCTTGCTGCTGCTGCTACTAGTACGGCTACTACAACTACTACTGCTTGGACTGCTAGTACTACCATTGCTGCTGCTACTACTGTTGCTACTACCACTACTATTGCTAGTTTTACAACTAATACTACTACAACTAATATTATGATTGCTGTTGTTGCTGTTATTGCTACTGCTACTAATACTACTACTCCTACTTCTCCTACCAATACTATTACTGCAACAACTGCTACTGCTACTACTACGACTACTACTACTAATGCTACTACTACTGCTGCTACTACTATTGCTACTTCTGCTAATATTATTATTACTACTACTACAACTACTACTAATACTACAAATGCTAATACTACTACTGCTACTATTCTTGCTACTACTACTACTACTACTACTATTGTTGTTGCTACAACAACTACTAGTACTACTACTACTGCAACAACAACAACTACTACTTCTACTATTTATGCTACTACTACCACTACTACTACTACTACTACGACTAATACTCCTAACAATTCTACTACTGCTATTATTGTTACTGTTGCTACTACTACTACTACTACTACTACTACTACTACTACTACTACTACTATTGTTATTGTTGTCGTTGTCGCTTCCACTACTACTTCTACTATGACTTCTCGTACTGCTACTATTACTGCTATGGCTTTTATAGCTTCTACTACTATTGCTGCTACTGCTACTACTACTACTGCTACTGCTATTGCTAGCACTATCACTACTAATACTACTACTACTACTACTACTACTATTCCTACTGCTACTACTACGATTACAACTAATGCAGCTACTCATGCTTCTACTGCTACTATTACTACTACTACTGCTAGTACTGCTACTATTGCTACCATTACTACTACAACCACTTTTACAACTACTATCACTACTAGTACTACTATTATAACTACTACTATAACTACCACTACTACTACTACGGCTTCTACCACGATAATAACTACTACTACTTCGCCTACTACTACTACAACTGCTACTACCTATGTTGCTTCTAATACTGCTATTGCTGCTACTAGTACTACTACGCCTTCTATTACTATAGTTGCTACAACTACTACCACTACTACTACTACAACATTGTTTGCTACTACTACTACTCCTCCTAATACTACTATTGCTACTATGGTAACTACTGCTAATACTACTACTACTACTACTATTTCTACTGATGCTGTTGCAACTGCTGCAACTTCTAATACTACTACTAATACTGCAACTACTGCTACTACTGCTGCCACTACTACTACTCCAACGATTACTGCTAGTAATACTGCTACTCCTACTGCTTTTATTGCAACAACTACTACTATGTTCACTACCACAGCTACTACTACTACAGCTGCTACAAAAACTACTACTATTGCTACTACTACTCTTACTACTATTGTTACTACTTTTTCTTCTACTAATACTACTATTGTTGTTACTGCTACTTCTACTTCTGCAACTACTGCGACTACAACAACTACTACTTCTACTACTGTTACTCCTACTACTGCAACTCCTGCTACTATTATCGTTTCTACCACTACGACTACTACAACTGCTACTATTACTACTACTGCTTCTACTACTACTACTTTTGCTACTACTACTTGTACTACTGCTACTTTTGCTACTACTACTACTACTAATTCTACTATTACTACCACTACAACAATTACAACAATTAGTACTGCTACAACTATAGCTACTGCTTATGCTTTTGCTACTAGTTCTACTTCTACTACTAGTACTGCTACTAATCTTGCTACTACTACTTCTGCTCCTACTGCTGCTGCGACTGCTGCTACAACTACTACTTAGAGTGATGTTGTTGCTACTGCTGCTAATAGGGCTACTACTACTATAACTACCACTACTCTTACTGTGACTACTACTACAACTACTATTACTATTGTTGCTATTACTACTACTACTACAACTACTAATACTACAACAACTTCTACTTTCGTTATAGCTATTGTTGCTACAACTGCAACTCCTACCACTTCTCCTATTACTGCTACTACTGCAACTCCTACCACTTCTCCTATTATTGCTACTACTACAACTCTTACTATTTCTACTACTGCTGCGACAACTTCTACTACTACTATTACTACTACTACTTATTCTCCTACTTCTACTACTACTAGTACTGCTACTACTATTGCTACTACTGCTACTACTACTGTTGCTGTTGCTACTATCACTACTACTACAACAACTACTACTGCTACTAGAACTACTACTGCTACTACTGCTACTACTGCTACTACTACTAATGGTACTACTACTGCAACTAGTACTACTACTGTTGCTGCTGCTACTACTACTACTACTACTATGGCTACAAATACTACTACAAATACTCCTACTACCACTACTACTACTACTATTTTTGTTGCTGCTACAACAACAACTACTACTAATGCTACTTCTACTACTGCTATTACACTGCTACTCCTTCGACTGCTACTACTACTACTGATGTTGTTGCTACTACGATTACTTCTATACTGCTAATACTATTACTACTACTGCCACAACTGCAAATATTGATTCTGCTACTATTACTATTACTACTATTGCTTCTACAAATGCATCTACTACCCCCGTGACTACTACAACTACTACTACTACAACTACTATTACAACAACTGCTAGGACTAGTACTACTACTATAGCTACTACCGCTACTACTATGACTTTTACTACTACTACTACTACTTCCACTTCTCTAACAATAACAACTACTACTACTTCTCATTCTACTACTACTTCTTCCACTACTGCTACTACTCCAACTACTGCTGTTGCTACTACTACAACTGCCACTACTGCTGCTACTACTTCTACCCCAGCTACTGTTGCTACTACTGCTACTACTACGATAGCTACTACTATTGCTACTCCTACTATTATTACTACAGCTACCACTACTACTACAACAACTACTTTAACTAATACTGCTAGTATTACTATGGCTACTACCAATACTACTGCTGCTACTACTACTGCTACTACTACTTCTACCCCTAATACTACAAGTACTACAACGGCAACTATAGCTACTACTAGTACTGTTACTACTACTGCCATTGCTAATGCTCCAACAACTGTAACTGCTACTACTACTACTAATACTACCACTACTATTGCTGGTACTGCTACTACTACAACTGTTGCTACTACTGTCACTGCAACTACTACTAGTACTACTAATACAACTAATACTGCTACTCCTACTCCTACTACTTCTGCTACTACTATCGCAATTACTGCTAATACTATTTCAACAACAACTACTACTGGTACAATGACTACTACTACGACTACTATGACTACTACTATGCTACTCCTACTACTATTACTACTGCTACACTACTTCTGTTGTTGTTGTAGCTGCTACTACTACTATTGCCAAACAAATTGCTGCTACTACTACTACTACTAGTACTACTACTGGTACTAAAAATACTATTACTACTTTTGCTACTATTTTTGCTACAACTATGACTCCTCCTACTACTGTTATTACTACTACTACTCTGCTACTACTATTGCTACTACTACTACTATTAGAACAACAACTGTTGCTACTACTTCTACTACAACTTCTCCTACTATTGCTACTGCTGTACTACTTCTGCTATTACTGCTACAACTAATATAATGGCTACTACTACCATTTCGGCTACAACTGCTACTACTATGACTACAACTACAATTACTACAATAGCTACTACTACAAGTACAACTATAGCAACTACTATTACTATTGCTACTACTGCTACTACTACTACTTCTGCCGCTTCTCCTACTACTACTAACACTACTGCTACTACTGCTGTTGCTTCAATTGCCACTGCTACTACAACTACTACTATGACTCCCACTGTAGCTACTACTCCAACTGCTACTACCACAACTCCTACTTCTACTACAACTACTACTTCTGCTACCATAAATAATACTATAACTAATACTACTACTACAATATGACTACTACTAATACTTACAGTACTATGTCCACTACAACTGCTATGACTAAAACTACTTCTGCTACGACTATTGCTACTACTACTTCTACTACTATTACTAATGCTACTACTGCTAATACTGCTGCTACTGCTATGTCAACTACTACTACTAACGCTACTATCGCTAATACTGCTACCACTACTCTTACTACTACTACTATTACTGATACAATGGCTACTGCTACTACTACTACTACAACTACTATGATTGCGATTGGAGCTACCACAGCTACTACCACTGCAATTGCTGCTACTACTGTTGCTACAACTAATACTATTGCGGCTACTACTACTCCTAATACTACACTTACTACAACTAATACTAATACGGCTACTACTACTCATAATACTATACTTACTACTACTCCTTCTCCTACACAAATTCATATGACAATTCCAACTCCTACTCCTACTCCTACTACTACTACTACTGCTACAACTGCTCCTACTACAATAACTACTACTACTCCTACTGCTACTACTAATGCTACTACTGCTCCTACGGCAACTGCTACTACTACTACTACCACTACTACCACAACTATTTTTGCTACTACTACTTTTACTACCAAAACAACAAATACTACTACTACTACTACCACTGCGACTGCTGCTGCTACAACTACTACTACTCTTACGACTTCTCTAACTACTATTATGACTTCTTGTACTACTACTACTGCTACTACTACTACTTCTTCTTCTACTACTACTACAACTTCTGCTATTGCTCCTTATGAAAATACTACTACTATTGTTGCTAATAATACTAATACTACTACTACTTCTCTTGCTACTAATGCAATCGCTACTGCAATAATTACTATTGTTGCTATAACTACTATTGCTACTGCTTCTACTACTACTATAGATACTATAACTGCGACTATAAGGGCAGCTAATACTACTACTCCTCCTGCTACTACTATTACTACAGTTACCATTATTTTTACTAATGATACTCCTACAAATACTGTGACTACTGCTACTTCAAATTCTACTTCTACAACTGCTACTCCTACAACTACTGCTACTGCTACTGTAACTAGTACTACTCGTAATACTAGTACAACAACTACTACTAGTCATACTATTAATTCTCCATTTACTACTATACTACTAATACTACTAGTACTGCTACTATTACTACTGCTAATACTACTGGGACTACTACTACTACTACTCCTACTATTACTACTACTCCTACTACTGCTACTACTTCCACTACTACACGTGCTAATACTATTGCTCTAAACACTCCTGCTACTACTACTACTACTACTACTACTAGTACTACTACTACTACTAGTACTACTACTACTACTACGACGACTACTACTACTACTACGACTACTACTACCACTAAGACTACTATTACTAATGCTACTACTGCTACTACTACTACTACTACTACTACTACTACTACTACTACTACTACTACTACTACTACTACTACGCTTTCTACTATTGCTACTGCTACTGCTACTACTACGCCTACTCCAACTCCTACTGCTACTACTACTACTCCTACTAGTACTACGCCTGCTCCAACTCCTATTAGTACTCCTCCTGCTACTACTTCTGCTACAACAATAACAACAATAAGAATAATAAGAAAAACAACTACAACAACTACTAGTATAGCTACTACTTTTGCTACTACAACAACAACTCCTGCTACTACTACTTCTACCACGAGTATAATTGCTAATACTACAACTCCTACTACTAATTATACTACAACTACTAATACTAACACTACTACTACTTATACTACTACCACTACAACTACTAGTATGACTACTACTACTATTCCTACTCCTACTCCTACTAATGCTAGAACTACTGCCCCTGCTATCCTACTACTACTGCTATTGCTACTCCCCTCCAACTCCTACTGCTACTACAATAACAACTATTAACACTATTATTACTTCTTCTATTACTACTACTACTACAACAATAATAATAACTACTACTACTATTCCAACTCTTACTCCTACAACTGCTACTACTACGTCTACAACTACCCCTATTACTATAGCTACTGTAACTCCAACTCGAACAACTACTAGTACTACTACTCCTACTACTACTAGTACCACTACAATGATAACAAAAATAGCTCCTACTATTAATACTACTACTACTACTGTTGCTGCTGCTGCTACTACTTTTACTGCTACTACTATTCCTACTACTGCTACTACTACTGCTAATACTAAAAACAACTACTAGCACTAGTACTACTACTAATACTAACACTCCCGATACTTCTACGACTACTTCTGTTGCTACTACTACCACTACTCCTACAAATTCTACCTCTACCTACTACACCTAACACTCTTACAACTTCTACAACTATAACTCCTACTACTAGTTGAGTAGTAGTAGCATTAGTAGTTATATTAGTAGAGTAGCAGTAGTAGGAGTAGTAGTAGTTGTTGTTGTTATTATTGTAGTAGTAGTAGTCATTGTAGTAGCAGTAGTAGCAGTAGTAGCGGTAGTAGTAGTGGTAGTAGTAGAAGTAGTACTAGTGGTGGTGGTGGTGGTGGTGGTAGTAGTACAAGTAGTTGTAGTAGTAGTAATAGTATTAGTTGTAGTAGTAGTAGTACTGTTGTAGTAGTAGTAGTAGCAATAGTTCGGGTAGTTGTAGCGAAAGAAGTTATGATTGTTGTCACAAAAGTAGTATTTGTAATACCTGTAGTAGTAGTAGTAATGGTCATTGTAGTAG
Source organism: Trichopus zeylanicus subsp. travancoricus (assembly GCA_005019695.1). NCBI lineage: Eukaryota > Viridiplantae > Streptophyta > Magnoliopsida > Dioscoreales > Dioscoreaceae > Trichopus > Trichopus zeylanicus. The sequence continues at coordinate 27,808 of RXID01015388.1, forward strand.
TAGTAATAGCAGTATATGCATGAGCAGCAGCAATAGTAGTGGTTGAAAGAGGAGAAACAATAGTGGTAGCAATAGTAGTAGCAGTTGTCCCAATAATAGTAGTTGTAGTAGCACTAGCAATATTGGCAATAGCAGCTGAAGCATTAGTGTTGTAATAGTAGAAGTAGTTGCTATAGTAGTAGTAGTAATAGAAGTAATAGTAGTAGTAGTAGTGGTTGTTGTAGTTGTAGTTGTAGTAATAGAAGAAGCAGTAGTAGTATTTATAGCCATAGTAGCAAAAGTAGATGTTGCAATAGAAGATGTAGTAGAAGTAGCAGTAGCAATAGTAGTAGCTGTTGTGGTAGTAGTAGTAGCAATAAAAATTGTAACACTAGTAGTAGCTGTAGTAGCAGTCGTAGTAGGGGTAGTAGTAGCAGTCGTAGTAGAAGTAGTAGTAGCAGTAGTTGGAGTCATTGTAATAGTAGCAGTTGTAGTAGTATTAGTAGCATTAATAGTAGCGAAAGTAGTAGTAGTAGGAAAAGAAGTAGTAGTAGCAGTAGATGTAGTAGCAGTGGTAGTAGTAGTATTTATAGTAGTAGTCATAGTTGGATTAGTAGTAGTAGTAGTAGCAGTAGTAGCAAAAGTTGCAACAGTAGTAGCAGTAGTAGTAGTAGTAATTGCAGTAGTTGTAGCAGTAGTAGTAGTAGTTGATGTAATAGCAGTTATAGTAGAAGTAGCAGCAGCAGCACTACGAGTTGTAGTAGCTGTTCAAGTCATAGTAGTAGTAGTTGTTATTGTTCTAGTAGTAGACTTAGTAGTGCAATAGTAGTAGTAGTGGTAGTTTTTGAGAAGTTGTTGTAGTAATAGTAGTAGCTGTAGTGGTTTAGTTGTAGTAGTAGTAGCAATAATTGCACTAGTACTAGCACTAATAGTTGTAGGATAAGTAGTGGCAATAGTAGTAGTAGTAGTAGAAGTAGTAGTGGTAGGGGAAGTAGTAGTAGTAGCAGTGGGAGCAGTAGTAGTAGCAGTGGTAGCTGTAGTAGTAGTAGTAGCAGTATTAGTAGCAGTAGCAGCAGCAGCAGCAGCAGTAGTAGTAGCAGTAGTAGTGGTATTAGTAATAGTAATAGCAATAGTACAATGGCAGTAGTTGTTGTACCGCAAGAGTAGTAGTTGCAGTTGTAATACTAGTAGCATCGGTGGTATTAGTAGTAATCATTATAGTTGTAGAAGCAGTATAAATAGTAGCTGTAGTAGTAGTTGTTGTAGTAGTTATCGTCGTTGTTGTTGTTGTTTTAGTCGTTGTAGTAGTAGTACAAGTAGAAGTAGCAGTAGTAGTAGTTGTCGTAGTAGTTATACTAGTAGGTGTAGCAGTAGTTGTTATAATAGTAGTAGTAGTAGTCGCAATAGTAGTACTTGTAGTTGCTATAGTGGCAGTAGTGGCAGTAGTGGCAGTAGTAGTTGTTGTAATAGTCATAATAGTAGTAGTTGTTGCAGTAGTAGAGAAGCATATGTAGTAGTCGTAGTAGAAGTTGTACTAGTTGTAGTAGTAGTAGTAGAAGTAATAGTTGTAGTAGTAGAAGTAGAAGTACTAGTGTTAGTAATAGTTGAAGTAGTAGTAGTAGCAATAGTAATAGTAGTAGCAGCAATAGTAGTAGTAGTAGTAGTAAGAGTAGGAGTAGTATTAGTAGTAGTAGCTGCAGTACTAGTTGCAATAGTAGTAGTAGTTGTTGTAGTTATAGTAGTAGTAACAGTAGTATTAGTAGTATTGGTAGTAGAAGTATTAGAGTAGTAGTAGGAGTAGTAGTACTTGCAGTATTAGTAGTTGTAGTAGGGGAATTTTATTAATTGTAGTAGTAGGAGTTGTAGTAGAACAGTAGGAGTAGTAGTAGTAGTCGTAGGATTAGTAGCAGTATTAGTAGAAATAATAGTAGGAGTACGAGTAGTAGCTTTTACTACTTCTACTACTACTATTACAACAACAACAATAACTACTACTATTACTACTACTCCTACTGACGCTACTACTACCACAACTACAATTACAACTATGGTTGCTACTACACCTACTACTGCTAGTCTACTACTACCACTGCTAATGCTATTACTACTCCTACTCCAACTCCAACTGAGACTACTGCTCCTACAGATGCTACTACTACTACTACTACTATTATTTGTAATACTACTACTACTATTGCTGCTGCTACTACTACTACTACTACTATTAGTAGTAGTAGTACTACTACTACTACTTCTACTATTACTACTACTATTACTATTATGCTACTACTAATTGTACTACTAGTACTAAGACTACTACTACTACTAATACTACTATTGCCACTGCTGCTACTATTGCTGCTACAACACTACTACTGCTACTCGTGCTGCTACAACTAATACTACTATAACTTCTACTACAACTACAACAAATAATACTACTCTTGCTCCCGTTACTATTGCTACTACTACTATTACTACTACTACTACTTCTCCAAGTACTACTACTACTCGTAACACCCCTACTGCTTATATTATGACAACTACTTTGGCTCCTACAACAACTACTACTATAGCAACTACTACTACTAGTACTAGTACTAGTACTACTACTACTACTACTACTAATATTACTACTACTACTACTACTATTACTACAATAAGAACTATTACTACTATGACTACTTCAATTCCTACTACTACTACTCCAACTACAACTACTCCTACTACTATTGCTGCTATGACTACTAAAATTCCTACTCCAACTCCCACAACTACGACAAGTACTACAACTGCTACTACCATTACTCCAACAACTACAACTCCTACTACTACTACTATTACTACTACAACAACAACAACTACTACTACCACAACTACTTCTACTACTACCAATAATACGAATATTACTATTTCTACCACAACTACTAGTATTACTACTAATACTACTACTAATACAACTAGTACTACTACTACTGCTGCTACTGCTTCTGCTACTACTACTAGTACTACTACTCCTATTACTACCACTACTACTACCACTACTACTACTACTACTACTACTACTCTGACCACTACTACTACTGCTACTCCAACCACTACTAATACTACTACTAATACTCCCACTACTATGACAGCTGCTACTACTACAACTCCGACTAATACTACTACTACTACTCCTTGTACTACCACTACTATAACTACTCCTACTCAAACTCCTACTGCTACTACTACACCTACTACTACTACTACTACTACTAAAACTCCTACGACTACAGCTATTGCTACTCCTACTACTACAACTCCTACTACTACTACTACTAGTACTACTACTTCTACTACTACTACTATTGCTACTACTGCTACTACTACTAAGGCTACTATTATAACAACTACTATTACTGCTAATACTACTTCAACTACTACTCCTACAACTACTGTTACTCCAACTAGAACTACCACTACTTATACTGTAACTACTACACCTACAACTAATGCTACAACTACCACTGCACCTACAACTAATGCTACAACTACCACTGCTGTCGCTGCTACTCCTACTACTACAAATACAACAACAACTAGTACTACTACTACTATTACTACTACTAATGCAACTGCTGCTGCTACTACAATGGCTACTACTACATCTACTACTTCAACTACTACTACTCCTACTACTACTAGTACTACCGCTACTATTCTACTACTACTACTACTACTCCTACTCCTGCAACTGCTACTACAACTACTTCTTGTATTAGTCCTACAACTACAACAATTTACACTCTAACTCAACTCCAACTCCGACTCCTACTACTGCTCCTACTCCTACTCCTACTATTACTACTACTACTACCACAACTACTACGACTAACCCCACTCCAACTCCAACAACAACTCCAACTAATACTACTGCTACTAATACTATAACTACGACTAATACTACTTCTACAACTACTACAACTGCTATTGCAGGTACTTTCACAGCTGCTACAGTTACTTCTACAACTGCAACTTCTACTACTACTACTACTACTACTACTACTACTACTACTACTACTACTACTACTACTACTACTACTACTACTACTACTTCTACTACAACAACAGCAACTACTGCTACTACTAATACTCCTACTTCTACTTTTGCTACTACTAGTACTCCTCCTCCTCCTACTACTACTACTACAAATCCTACTCCTACTCCTACTACTACCACTACTACCACCAATACAAACCCTGCTACAACTACTATGTTACTCCGACTACTACTACTACTACTACTACTACCGCCACTACAATAACAACTACTACTACTAATACTCTGTTGCTACTCCTAATATTAATACTAGTAACCAACTACTACTACTATGCCTAACACTCCCACTACTTCTACAACTACTACCTGTACCACTACTCCTGCTACTACTACTACTACTGACACTCGTACAACTTCAACTACTATTACACCTACTGCTTCTACTACTACTACATTCCTACTATGACTACTACTACTACTTCTACTAGCACTTCAACTACTATTACACCTACTGCTTCTACTACTACTACATTCCTACTATGACTACTACTACTACTACTACTACTAGCACTTCAACTACTACTAATAATACTACTGTTACTACTACTCCTACTACTACCACTACTAATCCCGCTGCTTGTGCATCTACTACACGTGCTAATACTACCGATCCAAACACTCCTATGACTACTACTACAACAACAACAACAACAACTACTACTATTACGACTACAATTACCACTGCTGCTACTACTACTACTACTACTACTATTGCCCCTACTACTCCTCCTCCTCCTACAACTACTACTATTGCAACTACTACTCCTACTCCAACTCCTACTGCTACTACTACTCTTGCTAGAACTACCGCTACTCAAACTACGATAACTCCTACTACTACCCCTACTCTAGCACCTACTACTACTACTGCTACTACTACTTCGGGTACAACAACAACAATAATAACAGCAACAACAATAATAACAACAACAACAACAACATCAACTACTACTACTACTACTACTACTACTACTCCTACTACTACTACTCCTACTACTACTACTACTACTACTACTACTACTACTACTACTTCTACTATGAGTATAATTGCTAATGCTACAACTCTGACAACTACTGGTACGACATCTACTAATACTAACACTACTACTACTTATACCAATACTACTACTACAACAACAACAACTACTACTACTACAACAACAACAACAGCAACAACAACAACAACAACAACTACTACTACTACTATTTTTCCTATGCCTACTCATACTATTGCTAGAACTACAACTCCTACTACTCATACTACTGCTATTGCTACTCCCACTCCAACTCCTACTGTGACTAGAATAATAACTACTACTACTACCTCTAGTACTAGTTTAATTGTTAACCCTACAACTCCTACTACTACAGGTACTACTACTAATAATACTAACACTACTATTACATCTACTACTACTACTATTACTACTACTACTACTACTACTATTACTACTACTACTACTACTGCTGTTGCTGCTACTATTCCTACTCCTACTCCTACTACTGCTGCTACTACTACTCTGACTACTCCTACTACTCCAATTGCTATAGCTACTGCCACTCCAGCACGAACTCCTACTGCTACTACTACTCCTACTACTACAACTACCACTACATCAACTATTGCTACCTCTACTACTACTCCTACTCCAAAGCCTACTACTACTATTGCTACTACTACTACCACTACTACTACAACAACAACAACAACAGCAGCTACTACTACTGATACTATTACTACTACTACTACAGCTAATACTAAAACTAGTACTAATAATACTACTACTACTACTAATACTAAAACTAGTACTAATACTACTACTACTACTACTAATACTAACATTGCTACTACTTCTACTACTACCTCTATAGCTACTATTGCCGCTACATCAACTACTACTACTACGCCTAATACTCCTACAAATTCTACATTTACCTACTACTCCTAACACTCCTACAACTTCTATGATTACAACTCCTATAAGTAGTAGAGTAGTAGTAGTATTAGTAGTTGTCTTAGAGTAGCAGTAGTAGGTGTAGTAGTAGGAGTTGTAGTAGTTCTTGTAGTCATAGTAATAGTAGTTGTAGTCATAGTAGTAGTCGTAGTAGTTGTAGCAGTAGTAGGAGTAGGAGTAGTAGTAGTAAAAGTAGGTGTAGTAGCACTAGTAGTTGTAGTAGCAGAACTAGTTGTAGTAGTAGGTGTAGTAGTAGAAGTAGCAGCAGTAGTAGCAGTAGCAGCAGTAGCAGCACCTAAAGTGGCAGTAGTAGTCATTTTAGTCATAGTGATAGTTACAGTAGTAGTAGTTGTTGTAGTATTAATAGTAATACCAATAACAGTAGTCCTAGTAGTGGTAGGAGTACTAGTAGTTGCAGTTGTACTAGTAGAGTTGTAGTAGTAGTAGTAGTTGGAGTAGGTTTAGGAGTAGTAGTAGTTATAGTAGGAGTAGGAGTAGGTGTAGTAGTAGTAGTAGTAGCAGTAGTACGAGAAGGAGTTGGAGCAGTAGTTGTAATAGTAGGCATAATAGCAGTAATAGTATTGGTAGAAGTAGGAGTAGGAGGAGCAGTGGTAATAATAGTAGTAGTAGTAGCTATAGCATCTGATGCAGTAGTAGTACTATTGTTAGTTGTACTAGTAGTAGTAGAAGTTGGAGTAAGAGTAGTCGTAGAAGTAGTAGCAATTCCAGTAGTAGCAGCAGTAGCAGTAGTAGCAGTAGGGGTAGGAGTAGGAGTAGTTGTAGCAATGGTTGGAGTAGCAGTAGCAGTAGTAGTAGCAGGAGTAGGAGTTGAAGTAGTAGTAGTAGAAGCAGTAGTAGTGGTTGCAAAAACAGTTGTAGTATTAGTAGAAATAGTAGTATTATTTTTGTCGAAGTAGTAGTCGTAGTAACTATAGTATTAGTAGTAGTGGTCGTAGAAGTACTGGAGTAGTAGTAGGAGAGTAGTAGTACTTGTAGTATTAGTAGTTGTAGCAGGAGAATTTGTATTAATTGTAGTAGTAGTAGCAATAATCGTAGTAGTAGGTGTAGTAGCAAAGGCAATAGGAGTAGTAGTAGTAGTCGCAGGAGTAGTAGTAGTAGTATTAGTAGTAATAATAGTAGTAGTACGAGTAGTAGCAGTTGTAGTAGTAGTAGTAGTGGTAGTAGCAGTAGTTGTAGTATTAGTAGTAGTAATAGTAGTAGTTGTAGGATTAGTAGTAATTCAAGTAACAATCATTGTAGTAGTAGTGTAGTAGTAGTAGCAGAGGGAGTAGTTATAGTTGAAGTAGTAGTACGGGTAGCAACAGCATAGTAGCAGCAGTTATTGCTACTCCTACGACTACTACCACTCCTAACATTGCTACTACTACTACTATTGCTGTTGATGCTGCTATTACTACTACTGCTGCTGCTGCTGCTGCTACTTCTACTACTACGATAACTAATTTTACTACTTCTTCTTCTACTACTACTACTACAACAATAACAACAACTACTACTACTATTACTACAACTGCTGCTACTACTCCGGCTACAACTCCATCTTCTACTACTACTGATGATAATCTACTACTACCACTTCTAATGGTACTACTACTCTTACTCCAACTCCAACTATGCCTATAGCTCCTACTACTGCTACCACTATGACTAGTACTATTGCTACACATCCTAATACTATTCCAAATCCAACTGCTACTAATACTACTATTACTACTACTACTACTACCCCTATGACTACTACAACTACTACACATCCTAATACTATTCCAAATCCTACTACTACTAATACTACTGCTACTAATACTACTACTACTATTAGTACTACTACTACTACTACTACTATTATTAGTACTACTACCACTACTACTACTGCAACTACTGCTACTACTACTATTACTACTGCTCTGCTACTACTAATCCTACTACTAGTACTAAGACTACTACTACTACTACTAATACTACTGTTACCACTGCTGCTTCTATTATTGCTACAACTACTACCACTACAACAACAACTACTACTAATACTACTACAACTACTGCCACAACTTCAACTATTAATACTACTCTTATATCAACTACTATTGCTACTACTACTACTATTACTACTACTGCTGCTACTACTACTACTCCAAGTACTACTGCTACGCTAACACTCCTATGGCTACTACTACTTCTGCTATTGCTTAAATTATAACTGCTACTTTGTCTCCGACAACAACTACTACTACTGCTGCTGTTACTACTACTACTACTTCGACTACTACTAATACTACTACTGCTACTACTAATACTACTACTGCCACAGCTACTACTACTACTACAATGACTAATATTACTATTACTACTCCTACTTTTACTACTACAAGAACTATTACTACTACGACTGCTTCAATTCCTACTACTATTACTCCAACTACTACCAATCCTACTACTACTACTATGACTACTAATACTACAACTCCTAATCCAACTCCCACTACTACTAAAAGTACTACTACTGCTGCTACCACTACTCCAACAACTACAACTCCTACTACTACTCCTGCTACAACTCCTCGTACTACTACTACTATTACAACTGCAACAACAACAATAACTACTACTACAACTACCACTAATACTATTATTACTTCTGCGGCTATTGCTACTACCATAACTACTAGTTCTACTACTAATACTACTACAACTACTGCTACTGCTACTTCTACTAGTACTACTACTCCTATTACTACCACTACTATGACTACTAATACTACTACTACTACTACTACTACTCCTACCACTACTAATACTACTACTACTACTTCCACTACTATCACTACTACTACCACTACAACTCCGAGTAATACTACTACTACTCCTACTCCAACGCCTACTACTACTATTACGTCTACTACTACTCCTACTACTCCTACTATAGCCCCTACTACTACTGCTACTACTACTCCAACTACTACAACTCCTAGAATGATTACTACTACAACTCTTATAACTACAACTCCTATACTACTACTACTACTACTACTACTACTACTACTAGTACTACTACTTCTACTACTACTAATACCACAACTGCTACTACTACTAATACTACTATTACTTCTACTACTACTTCAACTACTACTCCTACAACTACTACTATTCCTACTAGAACTACTACTACTTATACTATAACTAGTACACCTACTACTAATGCTATAAGTACCACTGCAGTCGCTACTAGTACTACTACTACAAATACAACAACAACTAGTACTACAACTACTATTACTACTACTAATGCAACTGTTGCTACTACTACAATGGCTACTACTACTTCTACTACTTCCACTACTACCACTACTACTACTACTACTAATACTACTGCTACTATTCTATTAGTACTACTACTACTACTCCTACTCCTACAACTGCTACTACAACTACTTCTTCTAGTAGTCCTACAACTACAACAACTCATACTATAACTCCAACCCAACTCTGACTCCTACTCCTCCTCCTCCTCCTCCTCCTCCTCCTACTACTACCACTACTACTACTACTACTACTACGACTAACCTTACTCCAACTTCTACAACAACTCCAACTAATATGAATGCTACTACTACTACAACTGCTACTAATACTACGACTGCTACTACTGCGACTATTGCTGCAGGTACTTCAACAACTACTACTTTTATTACTACTACTACTACTACTAATACTAGTACTACTACTACAACTACTATTACTAGTATTTCCACTACAACAACAACTAGTACTACTAATACTACTAATACTCCTACTCGTACTACTATTGCTACTAATACTCCTACTACTACTACTACTATGACGACAAATCCTGCTCCTATTCCAACTACTACTACTACTACTACTACTAATACAAATCCCACTACTACTACTACTACTACGACAACCACTGCATCAACAACTACTACTACTATTACTATGCTACTACTCATACTACTAATACTATTACACCAACTACTACTACTTCTACAGCAACTACTAGTACTACTACTCCTGCTAGTACTACTACTCCTAACACTCCTACAACATCAACTACTATTACACCTTCTGCTACTACTACTACTACACTCCTACTATGACTACTACTACTATTTCTACTAATACTACTCATACTACTACTGCTACAACTACAACTACTCCTCCTTCTACTACTGCCACTATTAGACATGCTAATACTACTGATCCAAACACTCCTACTACAACTACTACTACAACTACTACAACTGCAACTACTATTACTATAACTACTATTACAACTGCTACTACTGCTCCCACTACGACTACCACTGTAGCTACTATTACAACTACTACTTATACTGCAGCTGCTAGTACTACCACTGCTACTACGTCTGCCACTACAACTATTGCTACTCCTACTCCTACTACTACTACTACTACTACTACTACTACTACAACAACAACAACAACAACTACTACTACTATGACTATGATTACTATTTCTGCTACCACCACTACTACCACCACCACCACCACCACCACCACCACCACCACCACTACTGCTACTACCATTACTCCTACTCCAACTCCTACTAGTACTACCCCTACTACTGCCCCTACTCAGGCTCCTACTACTACTACTGCTACTACTACTTCTACTACTACTTCTACTACAACAATAATAATAATAACAACAACTACTACCACTACTACTACTGCTACTTCTACTACGAGTACAATTACTAATACTATAACTCCTACAACTACTGGTATGATAACTACTAATGCTAACACTACTACTAGTATTCCTACTCCAACTCCTACTATTGCTAGAACTACTAGTCCTACTACTCCTACTACTACTGCTACTGCTACTCCCACGCCAACTCCTAATGGTACTACAATACTAACTACAGCTACAACCTCTAGTACTAGTATAATTGTTAATCCTAAAACTCCTACTACTACTGGTTCTACTACTACTAATACTAACACTACTATTACTTCTTCTAGTACTACTATTACTATGACTACTACTACTACTATAACAACAACAACAACAACAACAACAACAACAACTACTACTACTACTACTACTACTACTACTACTACTACAAGTACTATTACTACTATTACTACTATTCCTACACCTACTGCTACCACTACTACTCGTACTACTCCTATTAATATATCTACTGCCACTCCAACACCAACTCCAGCTACCACAACAACCCCTACACCGACTACTATTATGCCTACTACTACTGCTGCTGCTATTTCTGCTACCACTACTATAATAACAACTACAACAACAACAACTACTACTACTAATACTACTACAACTACTACTGCCACTACTACTACTACTACCACCACCACCACCACCACCACCACTACTACTACTACTTTTACTACTAGAAAATTTGTTGTTGTTACTACTACTACTAATACTAAAACTACTACTACTACTACTACTACGACTACTACTACTACTACTACTAGTACTAAGACTCCTACTACTTTTACTACTACTTCTGTTTCTACTACTATCGCTACACCTACTACTACTACACCTAATACTCCTACAAATTCTACCTCTACCTGCTACTCCTAACTCTCCTACAACTTCTATGACTACTACTCCTACTAGTTGTAGAGTAGTAGTTGCATTAGTAGCTGTAGTAGTAGACTACTAGTAGTAGGAGTAGTAGTAGTAGCATTAGTAGTAGTAGTTATAGTAATAGTAATAGTAGTAGTAGTGGTAGTAGTAATAGTTATAGTCATAGTAGTAGTCATAGTTGTTGTAGCAGTAGTAGGTGTAGGAGTTAGAGTAGTAGTAGCAATAGTAGGAGCAATAGCACTAGCAGTTGTAGTAGCAAAACTATGTGTAGTAGTAACTATAGTAGTAGAAGTAATAGTAGTAGTAGCAGCAGCAGCACTTATAGTAGCAGCAGTACTAGTGTACCAGTAGTAGTAGTAGTTTTAGTTATAGTTATAGTTGCAGTAGTAGTAGTAATTGTAGTATTAGTAGTAATAGCAGCAGCAACAACAGTAGTAGTAGTGGTAAGAGTACTAGTATTTGCAGTCATACTAGTAGAGTAGTAGTAGCAGTAGTAGTAGGAGTAGGTTTAGTAGTAGTAGTTATAGTAGGAGTAGGAGTAGATGTAGTTGTAGCAGTAGCAGTAGTACAAGAAGGTAGTTGGAGTAGTAGTTGCAATAGTAGGCATAGCAGTAGCAGTAGTAGTAGTAGAAGTAGTAGTAGTAGGAGTAGTGGTAATAGTTGTTGTAGTAGTAGTTGTTGTTGTTATTGTAGCATCAAATGCAGTAGTAGTATTATAATTTGTTGTAGTAGTAGTAGTAGAAGTTGGAGTAAGAGTAGTCATAGAATTAGTAGCAATTGCAGTAGTAGCAATAGTAGCAGTAGCTATAGTTGGAGTAGGAGTAGTAGCAGCAGTGGTTGGCGTAGCAATAGTAGTAGTGGTAGCAGGAGTAGGAGTTGGAGTAGGAGTAGTAGTAGAAGTTGTAGTAGTAGTGGTTGTTGTAACAATAGTAGTATCAGTAGTAGAAGTAGTAGTAGTAATTGTAGTAGGATTAGTATTGGTAGTATTAGGAGTAGGAATAGTAGTAGCCGCAGCAATAGTTATCGTAGTAGACATAATAGTAGTTGTAGTTGCAGTAGTGGGAGTAGGAGTAGTTGTACATGTAGTCAGAGTAAGAGTAGTAGTAGTAGTGGCAGGAGTTGGAGTAGGAGTAGTAGTAAAAGTTGGTGTGGTAGGCGTATTATTATTCTTAGTAATAGTAGTAGTAGTAGTAGCAGCAGCAGCTGCAGTAGTTGCAGAAGTAGCGGTAGCAATTGCAGTTGTAGTCATAGTAGTAGTGGTTGTAGTAGTAGTAGTAGTAGTGGTAGTAGTAATAGTAGTAGTGGTAGTTATAGAAGCAGTTGTTGTAGTAGGGGTAGTAGCAGTAGTAGCTATAGTAGTAATAGTAGTACTTGCAGTAGGAGTAGTAGTAGTAGCAGTAGTAGTAGTAGTAGAAGGAGTAGTAGTCATAGTAGTGGTGATAGGTGCAATAGTTGTAGGAGTAATAGGAGTGGTCATTGGAGTACTAGTACTGGTAGGTGTAGTTGTTGTCGTAGTAGTTGTAGTAGTAGTAGTAGTTGTTGTAGTAGCAGTAGCATTAGTAGTAGTTGTAGCAGTAGCAGTAGTAGTAGCAACAGTAGTAGGAGCAGCAGCTACAGTAGTAGTAGTTGCAGCAGCAGCAGTAGTACTCATAGTAGTAATGGGAGTAGTAGTAGCTGTTGGAGTTGGAGAAGTACTAGTAGTAGAAGTAGGTGTGGTAGTCCTATTATTATTATTTTTATTATTCTTAGTAATAATAGTAGTAGTAGTTGTAGTAGCAGCAACAGCAGCAGTAGCAGTTGCAGTAGTAGTGGTAGCGGTTGCAGTAGTAGTCGTAGTAGTAGTGGTAGTAGTAGTAGTAGTGGTGGTAGTAGTAGTAATAGTAGTAGTAGTAGTTATAGTAGTAGTTGTTGTAGTAGGGGTAGTAGCAGTAGTAGTTGTAGTAGTAATTGCAGTACTTTTAGTAGGAGGAGGAGGAGGAGGAGGAGTAGTAGTAGTTGTAGTAGTAATCGTGGTAGGTGTGGTAGTTGTATTAGTAATACGAGTAGTCATTGGAGTACTAGTACGGGTAGGTGTAGTTGTTGTGGTACTAGTTGTAGCAGTAGCAATAGCTGTCGTAGTAGCAGTAGCAGTAGTAGTAGCAATAGCAGTAGGAGTAGCAACTACAGTAGTAATAGTAGTAACTGCACTAGCTGCAATAACAGCAGCAGCTGCAGCAATAGGAATAGTAGTAGTAGTAGCATTAGAAGTAATAGTATGAGTGGTAATAGTAGCTGTAGTAGTTGTTCTAGTAGTAGTTGTTGCTGTTGTTGTGGTAATAGTAATAGTAGTAGTAGGAGTAGTAATAGCATAGTACTAGCAAAAGTAGTAGTAATGTTAGTATTAGGATTTGGAGTAAAAGTAGGAGTGGAATTAGTAGTAGTAGTAATAGTAGTTGTACTAGTAGAAGTAACAGAAGGAGTAGGAGTGGTAGTAGTAGTAGTAGTAGCTGGAGTAATAGTAGGAGAAGTTGTAGAAGTAGTTGTAGTAGTAGTAGCATCAACTGCAGTAGCAGCGGCAGCAGTAGCAGAAGTAGTAGTAGTAGAACTTGTAGTTGTTGTAGTAGTAATAGTAGCAGTTGTAGTAGTAGCAATAGTAGTAGTAGGAGCAGTACTAGATGTAGAAGTTGTAGTAGGAGTAGTAGAAGCATTAGTGGGGTAGTGGTAGAGTAGTAGTAGTAGTAATAGTACTTGGGGTAGTAATAGTGGCAATAATAGTAGCAGGATTAGTAGTAGTAGTAGTAGTAGTCGTAGTAGTTGCAGTAGCAGCAGCAGTAGCAATAGTGGTACTACTACAACTACAACTACTACTATTACTACTGCTGCTACTACTTCTACAACTACTACTGCTACGACTAGTACTGTTCCACTCCTCCCCCACCTCCTCCTCCTACTACTACCAATACTACTACATGAACTGCTACTACTACTCCTAGTACTACTACTTTTGCTACTGCTACTACTACTTTTGCTACTGCTACCACTACTACTACTCCTGCTACTACTACTACTACTACTACTACTTTCTATTGTTACCATTACTACAGTTAATAATATGACTACAATTGCTACTACTCCTACCACTACTCTGGCTACAACGACTACTTTGATTACTATTACTACTACTACTGCTACTACAACAACTAATACTTCCGCTACTACTGCCTTTGCTACTACCTCCACAACTACTGCTGCTACTACTACTACACTAGTACTACAATAACAACTGCTAGAACTATTACTACTCCAACAGCTACTCCTATTACTACTACTAATACTACTAATACTACTACTACTACAACTTCTGCTATAACTACAATAACAACTACTACTTCAACTACAACCGCTACTAGTGCTACTACCACTACTACCACAACAACTACTACTACTAATACTATTGCTACTGCTACTACTACTGCTACTACTACTATTACTACTACTAAAACTGCAACGACCACTTTTATTCCTACTACTACTACTCCTTCTACTGCTACTACTGCTACTACAACTACTTTTACTACTACTACTACTGCTGATGCCACTGCTAATACTACTACACAACTGCTCTAACTATGGCTACAAGCACTGCTGCTACTCCAACAATACTACTAATACTACTACTACTATAACCACTAATACTACAACTACTCCTATTGCTACTACTACTACTACTATTACTACTACTGTTGTTGTTGCTGCTGCTTCTACTATTACTTCCACAACTACTACTACAGCTACTACTACACCTTCTTCTTCTACTACTAGTACACAAACTTCTAGTACTACTACAGCTACAGCTACTACTACTAGCGCTGCTACTGCTCCAATAACTACTACAATTACTAGAACTAATACAACTAGTACTATAACTGCTCCTATTGCCCCTAGTACTACTCCCACTATTACTACTACTACTGTTGTTGCTGCTACTACTACTACTCCTACTGCTAATACTACTACTACTACTACAACAACTCCTATTGTTGCCACTAGTACTACTACTCCTACTCCTACTACTACTACTACTACAATCATAGCTACTGCTATAGCTGGCACTACTACTACTCCTACTGCTTCTACTACTACAAGTACTTCAGTGACTACGACAACCACTACTTCCGCTTCTACTACTACTAGTAGTATTACTACTATTACTACAACTTCTACTACTGCTGCTACTACAACTTTTGCCGCAACTACTATTACTACTACTTCTATTGCTACTGCTGCCACTACTACTAGTACAACTATTGCTAACTCTACTACTACCACTGCAGATATTTATACTTCTACTGATATCGCTACCACCAATATTATTGTTACTACTACTCCTATTATTACTGCTACTACTCCAATAATTGCTTTTGCTACTATTACTACGAATACTACTACTACTACTACTACAAGTACTACAATAACTATTAGTACTACTTCTATTGAAGCTAATACTTTTGCTACTTCTATTGCTACCCCTACTTTTACTACTACTGCTGCTCCTACTATAACTAATACTACTACTGTTAGAACTTCTACTATAGCTACTACAACCACTACCACTACTATTATTACTACTACTTCTACAACTGTTACTACTATTACTACTACTATTATTACAACTACTTCTAGTACTACTAGTACTACTCCTAATCCTCCTCCTAATACTGCTACTACTACTAAAACTACTACTACTACTACTACTACTACTACTATTATTACTACAACAACAAAAACAACAACAATAACAACTACAACTACTACTATTATTATTATTACTATGACTTCTACTACTGCTACTGCTGGTACTACTACTCCTACTACTACTACTACAACTTGTACCACTACTAGTTATACTACTACTACTATTACTACTACTTCTATGGCTAGTACTACTGCTACTAGTATTTCTACTACTACCACTGCCACAGTTACTGCTGCTAGTGCTATTACTACTACAACTACTATAACTACTGCTACTACAACTAATACTCTAGCAATATTTCAACAATTACTACAACTATGACTTATACTACTACTATTATTACTACTACTACTCCTCTAATACTTTGCTGCTACTGCTACTACTACTACTATGAGTAACACTCCTAGTACTGCTTCCCCTACTACATATACTACTACAAATATTACTACGACTGCTACTACTACGACTACTACTACTACTATGACTAGTAATACCACTACTACTACAACTGCTGATTCTGCTACTACTATTACTACTACTACCACTACTACAACAACAATAACTACTTCTACTCCCACTACAACCACTACTACTACTATGACCTCTACTACCTCTACTGCTACTCCTACTACAACAACAACAACAAGTATTACTACTACTACCACTACAAGTACTACTACTCCAACTAGTATTCCTTCTCCAACATGTATTTTAACTACTACTCACGCTGCTACCACTACTACTACTACTACCACTACCACTACAACAACTACTACCACTACTAGTACCACTACTATTTCTACTTCTACGACTAGTACTACCACAATGAATATTACTACTACTACTACTATCGATTCTATTCCTATTGTGACAATGACCACCACTACTTGTCTTATTGATACTACTATTATTGCTACTATAGTGGCTACTACTACTACTCTTACTGTTGTTCCTCCTGCAGCCACTAATATGGCTACTACTACTATTACTGTCACTACTATGTGATGGCTACTATAACTACAACTATTGCTACTGCAACTACTACTACTAATACTACTAGAACTAGTTCTACCACTACTACAGCTACTTTCATTACTACTGCTAATAATGCTAGTACTCCTACTACTTTGACTACTACTAATATTGCAACTACTACTACTACTACCATTATTGCGACTACTTCTAC
>RXID01015389.1:0-36415 GCA_005019695.1 Trichopus zeylanicus subsp. travancoricus
TTAGTAGTAGCAGCAGGAGCAGTAGTTGTTGTTGTATTAGTAATAGACATAGTAGTAGCAGTGGTAGTAGCTGCAGCAATAGTTGTTGTTGTAGTAGTAGTAGTAATAGTAAAGACCAGTCAGGCCGAGTTATAGTAGTAACAGTACTAATAGTAGTAGTAGTAGTAGCAGTAATAGTAAGAGTAGTAGTAGTTGTTGTAACAGTAGTAGTTGTAGTAGTTAGAGTAGTAGTAGGAGTTATAATAGCAGTAGTAGTAATAGGAGGAGTAGTCGTAGTTGTAGTAGTAGGAGTAGGAGTAATAACAGTAGTTGTAGCAGTGGTAGTAATAGTGGTCGTAGTTGTAGTATGAATAGGAGTGCGAGTCATACAAGAAATAGCAGTTGTTGTTGTAATAGTTGTAGGAGTAGTAGTAATAGCTGTATTAGGAGTACTCGTGGTTGGCGTAGTAGCAGTAGTTATAATACTAATAGTAGTAATTGTCATAGTAGTAGCAGCAGTTGAAGAATTATTATTATTATTATTAGTAGTAGTAGTAGTAGTGGTAGTAGTAGTAGTAGTAGTAGGAGGAGGAGGAGGAGAAGGAGGAGGAGGAGTAGTGGTATTAGCATTTTTAGTAGTAGTACCAACAGTAGTAGTAGTAGTAGTAGTAGTAGTAGTAGTAGTAGTAGTAGTAGTAGTAGTAGGAGTAGGAGTAGTAGTAGTAGTGTTAGCGTTTGTAGTAGTAGTACCAACAGTAGTAGTAGTAGTAGTAGCAATTATACTAGTAGTAGAAGTAGCTGTAGTTCTAGTAGTAGTAGCAGTAGTAGTAGCAGCAGCAGCAGTAGTAGTAGTAGTCTTACTGGTAGGAGCAACAGCTGTAGCAACAATAATAGTAGTAATAGAAGTAGTAGAATTTGTAGTAGTAGTTGTAGTAGTTGTTGAAGTTGTGGTAGTTGTACCAGTACTAGTAGTTGTTGTTGTTGTAGTTGTAGTTGTAGCAATAGGAGTAGTAGTTGTTGTAGTAATAGTAGCTGGAATTGTAGGTGGAGTTGGAGTAGGAGTAGTTAGAGCAGTAGTAGTAGTCTCAGTTGGGGTACTAGTAGTTGTAGGAGTTATAGTAGCAGTATGAGTTGGAGCCAGAGTCGTAGTAGCTGCAGTAGTACTAGGAGAAGTAGTAGTAGTAGGAGTAGTAGGAGTAGGAGTAGGAATAGTCATAGTAGTAGTAGTAGTAGTAGTAGTAGCTGTAGCAGCAGCAGCTATAGTAGTAGTAGTAGTAGCAATAGTAGTGGAAGGAGAAGCAATAGTATTAGTTACACTAGTAGTAATGTAGTAGTAGTCTTAGTAGTTATTGCAGTATTAGTTGTAGTAGGAGGAGGAGCAAGAGTAGGGAGTAGTAGTAGTAGTAGTAGTAGTAGAAGTAGTAGTAGTAGTAGTAGTGATAGTAGTATTAGTGGTAGTACTAGTAGTTGCAAGAGTAGCAGTAGTACTAACAGTAGTGTTCGTAGTAGTTATAGTAGTAGTCTTAGTATTAGCAGTAGGAGTAGTAGTAGTTGTAGTATTAGTAGCAGTACTAATAATAGTAGTCATAGTGTTAGTAGTCTTCGTAATAGTAGTAGTCGTAGTAGTAGTATTAATAGTAGTAGTAGTTATTGTTGTTGTTGTAGTAGTAGTAGTAGTAGTGATAGTTGTATTAGTAGTTGTAGTAGTAGTAGTAATAGCTGTAGCAGCAATAGCGGCAGCAGTACTAATAGTAGTGTTAGTAGCGGTAGCAGTAGTTGTCTTAGTAGTAGTTATAAGAGTAGTAGTAGAGTAGTAGTAGTAGTGGTAGTTGTTATTGTTGTTGTTGTAGTGGTTGTGGTAATAGTAGTCGGAGCAGTAGTCACAGTTGGAGTTGGAATTGGAGTAGTTGTAGCATTAGAAGTCGTAGTAGTAGACTAGTAGTAGGATGAGTAGTAGCAGAAGCTGTAGTGATAGCTGTAGTAGTAGTAGCAGTAGCAGGAGTAGTAGTACGAGTACTACTTCTTCTTTCGCTACTACTGCTACAATTGCTACTGCAGCTACAACTACTACTATGACTACCACTGCTACTGCTACTACTACTATTTCGACGACTGCTACTACCACAATATTACGAATACTGCTTCTACTGGTAGTACTACTACAACGACAACAACTACTACTACTACTACTCCTGCTGCTACTACTGCTGCTACTACTACTGCTACTACTATTACTACTATTACTAGTACAACAATTAGTACTATTGCTATTGCAACAACTACCATCATTGCTGCTACTAAAATTGCTACTACTACTACAGATACCACTTTTGCTACTATTACAATGATAACTTCTACCGCTACTACTACTACTACTCCTGCTGCTACAACACTACTGCTACTACAACTGTTGCCACAACTATTACAACAACTGCTATAGTTGTTGCTACTATTGCTACCACTACAACTACTACTAGTTCCACTACTACTGTACCTGCTACTACTAACACTGCTACTAATACAACCACTACAGCTTATCCTACTTCTATTACAACTGCTACTGCTACTACAACTATTGCTTCTCCAACTAATACTACAGCTGATGCTACTATGACTGCTACAACAAATATGACTACTACGACTACTACTAGTACTAGTACTACTACAACTATTATTACTTCCACTACTATTACTACTACTACAAATATACTACCACTAGTTCGATTGCTACTACTGCTACTACAATTACTACTATTAATAATACTACTACTACTAATACTACTACTCCTACCACTACTACTGCCACTACTACTACATCCTCTACTACTTTTACTGCTGCTACTACTACTGCCACTACTACTTTTGCTACTCCAACTAACACTACGGCTACTACTACCACTAATGCTACTACGTATATTACTACTACTACTACTATACTACTAAAACTATGACTACTGCTTCTACTACTTTTACTACTAGTATTATTACTAGTACTGCTACTATTACTTCTACTAGCTCTACTACTATTACTGCTACTATTACAACTACTACGACAACTTATACTACTACTACTACAGCTACTCCGGCTGCTACTGTTACTATTGGTACCAATACTTCGACAGCTACAACTGCTGTGACTGCTACTACAATTACTACTACAACTACAACTACCTCTACAACTACTACTACTACTAAAACTACAACAATTTCTATTGTTGCTACTGCTACTACGGGTACTAATACTACCACTATGACTACTACTACCACAACTGCTATTAACAACTACTACTATTAGTGCTACTAATACAACAAAAAATTCTAATGCTACATTAGCAGTAGTAGTCATAGTACTAGTAGTAGCAGTAGTAGTTGTAGTACTGGTAACAACAGTTATAGTAATAGTCGTTGTAGTAGCAGAAGGAGTTGTTGTTTTTATAGCTAGTGAAGTAGTAGTAGTTGCAGTAGTTGTAGTAGCAGTAGTTGTTGTTGTAGTAGTAGAAGGAGCAGCAGAAGTAGCAGAAGTAGTAATTGTTGTATTATTATTACTATTATTATCATTATCATTATTAGCAGCAACAGTAGTAGTAGTGGTAGTAGTAGTGGCAGCAACAGTAGTAGTAGTGGTAGTAGTAGTAGGAGAACTAGTAGGAGTAGTAGCAATAGTAGTGTTAGTAGTAGAAGTAGTGATAGCAATACTAGTAGTAGTGACAGCTATAATAGTAGCAATAGTAGTAGCCGTCGAAGTAGCAATAGTAGTACTAGTCCCACTTCTAGTAGTAGTTGTAGCAGCTGTAATAGTAGTAGTAATAGTACGAGCAGTAGCATTAGTCTCTGCAATTGTAGTAGGAGTAGTGGTAGTAGTAGTAGAAGCTGAAGTGATCTTGGTAGTACTAGTAGTAGTACAAGTATATGTAATAGTAGTAGTGTCAATTGCTATAGTAGTAGAAGTCTTAGTAGGAGTAGTAGCAGCAATAGTAGTAATAGTAGGAGGAGTAGGGGTAGTAGTAGCAGCAACAAAAATATTAGTAGTAGAAGTAGTAGTTGTAGTAGTACTAGTAGTAGTAGTAGCTGCCATAGTTGTAGTAGTTGGAGTAGTAGTAGCAGAAGAAGTCATAGTATTAGTATTAGTAGTAGTAGTAATAGTATCCGTTGTGCCAAAAGTAGTAGTAGTAGCAACAACAACAGTAGTTATCATAGTTGTTGTAGTAGTAGTAGCAAAAGTAGGAGTAGAAATTGTAGTAGCAGGAGTAGTATTAGCAGCAGTAGCAGCAAAACTAGTATTAGTAGCAGAAGTAACAATTGTAGTAGTTGTAGAAGCAGAGGTAGCAGTAGTAATAGTAGAAGTAGATATAGTAGTAGCAACAATGGCAACCACAGTAGTAGTAGTAGTAGTGGTTATAGTAGTAGTAGTAACAGTAGTAGTAGTAGTAGTAACAGTTATTGCAGTAGCCGTAGTAATAGCAGTAGTGGTAATAATAGTATTTCTAGCAGTAGTAGTGCTGGCAGTAGTAGGATTATAGTGGTAGAAGTAGCAGTAGCAGCAGCAGCAGAAGTAGTAGTGGCAATAGTAGTAGGAGTACCATTAGAAGTAGTAGTAAGAGTAGTAGCAGTAGCAGCAATCAAAGTAGTAGCAATAATGGTAGTAGCAGTAGCAAAAGTAGTAGTAGCAAGAGCAGCAATGATAGTAGAAGTAGTAGTTGTCGTAGTAGTAGTAGTAGTGGTGGTGGTGGTGGTGGTAGTAGTAGCAGCAATAGTAGTAGTAGTAGCAGCAACAGTAGTAGTAGTAGTAATAGTAGCAGTAGATGTAGTTGTAGTAGTTGTAGTGTTAACAAAAGTGGTAGAGGTTGTAATAGTCATAGTAGTAGTAGTATAAGTAGTAGTATTAGTAGTAGCAGTCGTAGTAATAGTTGACGCAATTGTTGCAGTAGTGGTAGTAGTTGTAGTAGTAGTGGTACTAGTAGTAGTAGGAGCAGTAGTCATTGTAGAAGTAGTATTAGTAGCATGACTGGGAGGAGGAAGAGGAGGAGTAGTAGTAGTAGTAGTAGCAACAGTAGTATTAGTAGTTGTAGCAGTAGTAGTACTTTCAACAACTACAATTGTAGTAATAGTAGTAGTATTCAATGCAGTAGTTGTAGTTACTCTAGTCATAGTACAAGCAAAAATTACAGTTGGAATAGTTCTATGAGTAGGAGTTGGAGTAGGAGTAGTAGTAATAGTAGTGGTAGTATTAGCAGTAGTAGTAGCAGCAGTAATAGTCATACTAGTAGTTGGAAGAGTTGTAGTAGTAGTAGTAGTTTTCCTTATTGTAGTTGTAGAAGCAGTAGTGGTAGTAGTAGTAGTAGAAGTAGTCGCCGGAGTAGTACTAGAAGTAGTAGTAAGAGTAGGAATCATAGTAGGAGGAGTAGTTGTAGTAGTAGCAGGAGTAGTAGAAGTAGTAGTAGCAGCAGTAGTTGTAGTAGTATTAGCAAGAGTAGTAGTTGTTGTTGTTGTTGTCGTAGTAGAAGTAGTATTAGTAATAGTAGTAGTTGTAGTAGCAGCAGCAGCAGCAGTAGTAGTAGAAGTTGTAGTAGTAGTAGTTGCAATAGAAGTAGTAGTTGAAGTACAAGTAGGCGTAATAGTAGTTATAGTAGTCATCATAGTATTAACAGTAGTAGTAGGAGTAGTAGTAGCAGTAGCAATCGTCATAGTAATAGTGGTAGTTGTAGTGCTAATAGGAGTAGTAGTAGTACTAGAAGAAGAAGAAGAAGTAGTAGTAGTAGTAGCAGTATCAGTTGTAGCGATAGTTCTACTAGTAGTAGAGGTAGAAGTAGTAGTTGTTGTTGTAGCAGTAGTAGTAGTAGCATTAGCAGTACAAGCAGTTGGAGGAGTAGGAGTAGCATTAGTCGTAGTAGCTACAAAAGTAGTATTAACACTATTAGTATTAGTAGAAGTAGTAGCAGTAGTACTAGTAGCAATAGTAGAAGTAGTTGCAATAGTAGTTGTAGTTAGCCGTAGTGGTAATAGTTGTAATAATAGTAGCAGTAGTAGAAATAGCAATAGTAGTAGTGGCTTCTATATTGGTAGCAAAATTAGTAGTAGTAGCAATTGTGGCAGGAGGAGTAGTAATGGTAGTAGTAGTAGTAGTAGTAGTAGCAGCAGCAGCAGCAGTAGTAGTAAAAGCAGCAATAGCAGCAGGATCAGTCGTAGTAATGGTAGTACTAGTAGTAGTCATAGTAATGAAAGTACTACTAGTTGTAGTAGTTGTAGCAACAATAGCAGCAGTAGTCGTATTAGTAGAAGTAGTAGCAATAGTACCAGTTGTAGTTGTAACTGTAGTACTAGTAGTAGTAGTCGTAGTACAAACTATTGTAGTAGTAGTAGTAGTAGTAGTAGTAGTAGTAGTAGTAGTAGTAGTAATAGCAGCAATAACAAAAGTAGCAGCAGCAGGAGTAGTACTAGTAGTGGTGGTGGTAGTAATAGTAGTAGTAGTAGTAGTAACAGCAACAACAACAACAACAGTTGTAGTAGAAGTAGCGGTAGTTGTAGTAGTAGCCGCAGTAGAAATAGCAGTAGTACAAGCAACATTTGTATTAGTAGTAGTAGTAGTAGTTCAATAGTAGTGGGAGCAGTAGTTGTGGTGGTAGGAGCAACAGCTGTAGTAGCAGTCTTAGCAGCTGTAGTAGCAGTAGTAGCAGCACTAGTAGTGGTAGTAGCATTAAAAGTAGTAATAGTAGTAGTAGCAGTAGTAGTAGTAGTAGTAGCAGCAGCTGCTGTACTAGTAGTAGTTGTTGTTGTTGCTGTAGTAGTCATAGTAACAGAAGTAGTAGTAGCCATAGAATTAGTAGTAGTAGTTGTTGTGGAAGCAGAAGTAGTAGCAATAGTAGGAGAATTAGTAGTAGTAGTTGCAAAAGTAGCAGCAGTTGGTGTAGTGGTCGTAATAGTAGTTTTTGTTGTAGTAGCAGTATTAGCAGAAATTCTAGTGGGAATAGGAGTAGTAGTAGAAGTTGGAGTAGGAGTAGTAGTAATAGTTGTAGTAGCAGCAGTACTAGTCGAACTAGTAGTTGGAGGAGTAGTTAGTAGTAGTAGTAGTAGTAGTAGTAGTAGTACAAGTAGTAGCCGTAGAAGTAGTAGAAGTAGTTGTTCTAGGAGTAGTAGCAGTAGCAATAGGAGTAGCTGTAGTAGCAGTAGGATTAGTAGTAGTAGTAGTAGTAGTAGTAGTAGCAGTAGTAGTAGTAGTAGCAGTAACAGTAGTAGTAATAGTAGTAGCAGAAGGAGTAGTAATAGTAGTAGTAGTAATAGCAACAGCAGCAGCAGTAGTTGTTGTAGTAGTAGTAGCAATGGTCGCAATACGAGTAGTAGTGGCAGTGGTAGTAGTACTTGTAGCAGTAGTAGTAGTAGTAGTAGTAGTAGTAATAGTAGTAGCCATTATAGTAGTTGTAGCAGTTGTAATAGTAGTAGCTGTAAAAGGAGGAGTAGCATTAATAGTAGTTGTACCAGTAGTTGTAGTAGTAGAAGTAGAAACAATCGTAACAGTAGTAGCAGGATTCTTGATAGCAGCACTAGTGGAGGTAGTACTAGTAGTTACAGTTGTAGAATTAGTTGTAGTAGTAGTTGTCATAGTTGTAGTAATAACAATAATACTTTTATTAGTAGTACGAGTAGGGGTAGTAGAATTAGTAGTAATAGTAGTAGTAGTAGTAGTAGCAGTAGTAGTAGTATTAGCTGTTATTGTTGTTGTTGTTGTTATTGTTGTTTTTGATGTTGTTGTTGTTGTTGTTATTTTTGTACTAGCAGCAGCAGCAGCAGTAGTAGCAGTAGCAGGATTTGGAGTAGTAGTAGGAGGAGGAGGAGGAGGAGGAGGAATAGTAGTGGTAGTAGTCGTACGAGTAGTAGTACGAGTGGTAATAGGTGTAGTAGTAGTAGCAATAAGAGTGGTAGTATGAGTGCCCATAATAGCAATAGTTGTTGCAGAAGTAGTTGTAGACATAGTAGTTGTAGTCAAAATAGTAGTAGCTATAGGGATAGTAGCTGTAGTAGTAGTAGCTGTAGTAGTAGTAGTAGTAATAGTAGCATTAGTAGTAGTACTAGTAATAGTAGAAGGAGTAGAAGTTGTGGTTGTAGTAGTAGAAGTAGTTGCAGTAGTAGTGTAGTCGCAGCAACAACAGTAGTAGTAGAGGTGGTGGTAGTAGTAGTAGTAGCAGCAGAAGTTGTAGTAGTAGCAATAGTAGTAGCAGTGGTGGTTGTCATTATAGTAGTAGTAGCAAGAGTAGTAGTAGTAGTAGTAATAATAGAAGCAACAGCAGTAGTCGTAGTTGTATTAGTAGTCAATGTAGTAGTAGTAATAATAGTACTAGTAGTAGTAGTAGAAATAGTAGTACTAGTATCAGTACTGGTGGTGGTGGTGGTAGTAGTAGTAGTAGTAGTAGTAGTAGTAGTAGTAGTAGTAGTAGTAGTAGTAGTAGTAGTAGTAGTAGTAGTAATAGAAGTAGGAGTAGTAGTAGTAGTAGTAGTAGTAATAGAAGTAGGAGTAGTAGAAGTAGTAGTAGGAGTTGCAGCCGCAGTAGTAGCAGCAGTAGCAGTTATTGTAGTTGTAGTAGTAGTAGAAGTAGTAGCACTACTAGTAGTAGTAGCAGTAGGAGTTGTAACAGCAGTAGTAGTTGTAGTTGTAGTAGTAGTACTTGTAGCAATAGTAAAGGTAGTACTAGCATTAGAAGTTGTTGTACTAGAAGTTGTAATAGTAGCAGTACAAGTAGTAGTAGTAGGCGTAGTACTAGTATAAATAGTCGTAGTAGTAGTAGTAGTAGAAGCAGCAGCAGTAGTTGGAGCAGATATAGAAGTAGTAGCTGCAGTAGTAGTAATAATAGAACAAGAAGTAGTAGCAGGAGTAGCAGTAGTAGTAGCAACAGCAGTTGTAGTAGCCATAGTGAAAGTAGCAATACTAGTCGTAGCAATAGTAATACTAATAACAGTAGTAAGAGCAATAGTATGAGTAGTAATTGTGGTAGTAGTAGTTGTAGTAGCAATAGTAGTAGAAGCACTTGTAGCAACAGTAGTAACAATATTAGTAGTAGTTGTAGCAGTCGAAGTATTGGTACTGATAAGTGTAGTAGTAGTAGTAGTAGTAGTAGGAACAGTAGTAGTAGTAGTAGTTGTAGTCAGAACAGTAGCAGTAATAGTAGTAGTAATAGCAGTAGTAGAAATAGCAGTAGTAGTAGTAGTAGTAGTTGCAGTAGTAGTAGTAGTAGTAGTAGTAGTAGTAGTAGTAGTAATAGTAGTACTAGTAGTAGTTATAGGAGTAGCAATAGCAGCATTAGCATCAGTAGTAGTTGTAGTAGTAGTTGTTGTAGTAGTGATAGTAGCAGTAGCAGTAGTAGTTGTAGGAGTAGTAGTGGGAGGAGTCGTAGTAGTTATTGTTGTAGTAGTACTATTAGTATTATTGTTATTAGTAGTAGTAGCAGTAAGTGTTGTACTCGCAACATCAACAACAGTAGTACTAGTTATAGTAGCAAAAGTAGCACCAGTACTAGCAATAGTAGCAATAGTAGCGGCAGTTGTAGCAGTAGTAGTAGTAGTAGTAGTAGTTGTAGTTGTGGTAGTACAATTAGTGGTAGTAGTAGTATTAGTAGTAGCTGTAGTTTTTGTAATAGGAGTTGGTGTAGGAGTAGTAGTAGTAGAACTAGGGGTAGTAGAAGTAGCAATAGAAGTAGTGGCTATAGTAGCAGTAATTGTAGTAGCAGTAGTAATAGGAGTAGTTGGAGTAGTAGTTGTAGTTGAAGTAGTAGTAGCAGTAATAGGAATAGAAATAGTGGTAGCAATAGTAGTAGTAATACTATAAGTAGAAGTAGTAATAAAAGGTATAGTAGTAGTAGTAGTAGTAGTAGTAATAGTAGTATTAGTAGGAACAGGTATAGTAATAGTAGTAGTAACAGTAATGTTAGTAGTAGTAGTAGTAGTAGTAGTAGCATTAGTAGTAGTAGAGTAGTAGTAGTAGTAGTAGTAGTAGTGGTAGTAGTAGTAATATTAATGCAGCAGTAGTAGTTGTGGTAGTAGTAGTAGTAGTAGAAATAGTAGTAATACTAGTAGTAGCTGTAGTACTTGTAATAGTAGTAGTAGTAGTAGTAATAGTAATATGAGTAGTAGTAGTAGTAGTAGTAGTAGTAGTAGTAGTAGTAGTAGTAGTAGTAGTAGTAGCTAGCAGGAGTACGAGTAGGAGTAGGAACAAGAGTAGTGGTCATAGTAGCAAAAGTTCGAGAAGGAGTAGTTGTAGTAGTCGCAGGAGTAGGAGTAGGAGTAGTAGCAGTTGTTGTTGTTGTTATAGAAGAAGTAGTATTAGTAGTAGTATGTGTAGTAATAGTAGAAGTAGTATTAGTTGTATTAGTAGTAGCATTAGTTGTTGTAGTATTACATGAGGTAGTATTGGTGGTAGTAGTAGTAGTAGTTGCAATAGTAGTAGTTGTAGTAGTTGTTGTAGTAGTTGAAGCAGCAGAGGTAGTAGTAGTAGTTGAAGTAGTTGTAGCAGTAGGAGTTGGAGTAGGGGTAGCATCAGTTGGGCAAGTAACAAGTGTAGTAGTAATAGTAGTAGCTGCAATAGTAGTAGTTGTAGTAGTTGTTGTTGTTGTTGTCGTATAAGTAGTAGTAGTAGCAATAGGAGTAGTAGGGGTAGTAGTAGTAATAGTCGTAATATTAGTAGAAGTAGTGGCTGTAAAAGCAGTAGCAATAATAGTAGTTGTTGTAGTAGTTGTTGTTGTTGTCAGAGAAATGGTAAGAGTAGGAGTTGGAGTTGGAGTGGCAGTTAGAGTGGTAGTTGTAACAGTAGCAGGAGGAGTAGTAGAAGTAGAAATAGAAGTAGTAGATATAGCAACAGTAATATTAGGACTAGTAGTAGTAGCTGGAGGAGTGGTAGTAGTAGCAGCAGCAGTAGTAGCTGTAGTACTAGAAGCAGTAGTAGTAGTTATAATAGATGTAATAGCAGTAGTTGAAGTAGTAGTTGTTGTAGTAGTAGTAGTAGTAGTAGTAATAGTAGTATAAGTACTTGTAGCGATAGTAGTAGTAATATTAGTAGTAGTAGTGGTGGTGGTGGTGGTAGTATTAGTAGTAATAGTAGTAGTAGTAGTGGTTGTTGTAGTATCAACAGTCATAGTAGTAGTTGTTATAGTAGCACTAGTAGGAGTAGGATTATTAGTTGTAATTCTGCAATCACTACTACTACGACTTCTACAGCTACCGCTATTGCTACTAGTACCACTCCTCCTACAACTACTACAGCAACTACTACTATTAATGCTACCTCTACCATGACTACCCCAGTGACTACTACTTCTACTACTATTGCTACTGCTATTGCTACTACTACTACTAGTACTACTATTACAACTACTCCGATTTCTACTACTACTACTAGTACGATAACTACTACTACTACTACTATTCCTATTACTACTAATGCTACCACTACTGCTGCTACTGCTACTACTCCTCCTCCTCCTCCTCCTACTACTACTACTACTACTACGACTACTACTACTACAATTACTACTTCTACACCTACTACTTCTGCTACTACTACTCCAATGACTAGTATTACTATAGCTGCAACTACTAGTACTACTACTACAATAACTACTACTACTACTACGACAACTTCTACTAACACAACTACTACTGCTACCCCTATTACTCTTAGTACTAATACTGCTACTACTACTGCTACTATTGCTAATAATCCTTCAACTACTACTACTTTTGCTACGACTACTAATACTACTACTGCAACTATTATAGCTACTGCTACTACTACTACTATTGCAACTACAACTACAACTACTTCTACTGCAATAGCTATAGCCATTGTCACTGCTACTACTACTAGAATAGCTACTACTAGAACTACTACTGCTACAGCTATTGCTACTATTACTGTTGCTACTACTACTACTACTACTACTACTACTACTACTACTACCACCACCGCTACCGCTACTGCTGCTGCAAATACTACTATTCCTTCCAATTCTCCTTCAAATACTACTACTACAACTACTACAACCGCTACAACTACTGTGACTACTACTCCTACTGCTACTACTAATGCTGTTGCTGCTACTACTACTGCTACTACTATAACGGATAGGACCATTGCCACTGCTACTATTACTACTAGTACTACTACTACTACTACTTGTAGACTACCACTACTATTGCTACTGCTGTTACCATTACTATTACTACTGACACTACTACTTCAACAGCTACTTCTACAACTACTACTGCTTCTACTACAACTTATACTACTGCTACTGCTACTACTGCTACTGCTACTACTACTACTACTACTACTACTACTACTACATCTACTACTACAACTACTGCTACTACTACTGCTGCTCCTACTACTACTACATCTACTTCTATTACAACAACTACTACTACAACTTCTCCTATTACTGCAAGTACTTCTGCTACAACTACCACTACTACTATTACAAATACAACGATTACTACTAGTACTGGTACTACTTCTGCTACTACTCCTGCTACTACTACTTCAATTATAAATACTACTACCAGTTCTACAACTACTACTATAACTAATACACCTACTACTGCTTCTGCTACTAAATTTACTACAACTACTGCTACTGCTACTACAATACTACTACTACAACAATTACCACTAGCACTACTACTACTCCAACAACTTCCACTATTACTACTACCAATACTACTACTACTTCAAGTATTGCTACTACAACTAGTCCTATTACTATTACTAGTCCGACTACTGCTACTACTTCTACTTCTTATTCTACTACTACTACTACTACTACTACTACTACAACAACAACAACAATAACAACAACAACAACAATAACAACAACAACTACTACTACTACTACTACTACTAATACTACTACTGCATCTACTACTACTACATGTACTTCAACTACTACTACTATGCCTACTACTACTATTACTACTACTCTTGCCACAACTACTACTCCTACTATTGCTACTACTACTACTCCTACTACTACTACTATAGCTACAACTGCTACTACAACTTCTGCTGCTGCTACTACTACTACTACTACTACTACTAGCAATACTACTGCTACTACTACTACTACTACTACTACTACTACTATAACAACTACCATGATGACGACTACTACTACTACTGTACCTACTTCTACTGCTACTAATACGACTTCTACAAGTACTACTACTCCATGTACTACTACTACTTTTGCAACTACTACTACAATAGATATTACTGCTACTACTACTACTTCTACTACCTCTACTACTATTGCTACTACTACTACCACTACAACTACTCCCGCAACTACTACTATACCAACTACCAATAGCACTACAACTACTCCCGCAACTACTACTATTACAAATACTAATACTACTACTATAACTTCTATTATTGCTACTACTACTACTCCTATTGCTACAACTATTGCTACTAATTCCACTGCTAGTACTACTACTACTCCTATTGCTACTACTACTGCTGATGCTGATGCTATTACTACTACTACTACTTCTTCTTCTTCTACTCCTCCTCCTCCTCCTCCTCCTCCTCCTCCTCCTCCTACTACTACTACTACTCTAGTTACTACTACGAATACTACTACCACTATCACTACTACTACTATAATAATAACTTCTATTATTCGTACTACTACTACTCCTACTACTATTTCTACTAGTGGTGGCAGTAGTTGTAGGTCTAGTAGTACAAGTTGTAGCAGAAGTAAAAGCAGTAGTAGTAGTTGTAGTAATAGTAGCAATAGTTGTTATTGTTATTGTAGTAGTAGTAGTCAGAGTAGTAGTAGTAGAAGTAGCTATAGTTGCAGTAGTAGTTGTTGTTGTTGTTGTAGTCATAGTAGTAGTAGCTGTCGTAGCATTAGTAGTAGTACCAGAAGTAGTACCAGCTTTAGTAGTAGTAGGAGAAGTCATAGTAGTAGCAGTAGTAGTTGTTTGAGTTGTAGAAATAGTAGAAGTAGCTATGGTAGTAGTAATAGTAGTAGTAGCTATAGTAGTAGAAGTAGTAGTTATAGTAGTGGTAGTAGTAATAGTAGAAGTGGTAGTAGCAGTAGTTTCAGGCCTAGTATTGGTAGCAGTAGTAGCCGTAGTGGCATTAGTTATCGTAGCAGATGTAGCAAAAGTAGTAGTAGTAGTAGCAATAGTTATTGTTGTAGTAGTAGTAGTAGTATGAATAGTAGTAACAGTCCAGGTAGTAGCAGTAGTACTCATAGCATTAGTACTAGTAGTTATAGTTGTGGGAGAAGTATAGTAGTACCAGGTGTAGTACAAGTAGTAGTAGTAGTATTAGAAGTAATAGCCACAATAGTAGTAGTAGTAGTAGCAGTAGTTGTGGCAGAAGCATTAGTAGTAGCAATAGAGGCAGCAATTGTTATAGTAGTAGTAGTAGTAGCATAAGTGTAGTTGCAGTAGTAGTAGTAGTATTAGTGTAGTAGTAGAAGTAGTAGCTATAGTAGTAGAAGTAGTAATTGAAGAGGTAGTAGTAGTAGCAGTAGTAGTAGTAGTGGTAGAAGCTGTAGTTGTAGTAGTGGTCATAGTAGTATTTGTAGAAGTAGCTACAGGAGTAGCAGTTGTAGTGGCAGCATGACTAATAGGAGAAGTAGTATTAGCTATAGTAGTTGTAGAAGAAGTAGCAGCAATTGTAGTAGTAGTAGAAGTAGCAACAGTAGCAGCAGCAGTAGCAGTAGTAGTAGCTGCAGCAATTGCAGTAGCAGAAGTAGTAGTAGTTATAGTAGTAGTTATATTAGAAGTAGTAGTAGTAGTAATAGTAGCAGCCGCAGTAGCAGTAGTAGTCGTAGCAACCATACTAGTAGTAGAAGTAGTAGTAGTTTCAGTAGCCGCATAAGCAGTAGTTGTAATTGCTACAGTGGTAGCTACAGTTGTTGTTGTTGTAGTAGGAGTAGCAGCAGTAGCAATAGTAATAGTGGTAGTAGTAGGAGTACTAGCAACAGTAGTGGTAGTATTAGTAGTAGGGGTAGTAGTTGTAGCACTAATAGTAGGAGTTGTAGTGGTTATTGTAATAGTAGTTGTAGCAGAAGCTTTAGTAATAGAATTAGCAATAGTAGCAACAATAGCAGTAGTGTTTGACGTAGCAGTAGTGGTTGCAGTAGTTGTAGAATTAGGAATAGTAGTAGTAGTAGCTAGAGCAATAGTCGTAGGTGTAGGGGAAGAAGTAGTATATGTGGTAGAAGTAGTAGAAGTTGTAGAAGTTGTAGAAGTATTTATAGTAGTAGTAGCAGCAAAAGTTGTAGTAGTTGTAGTGCTAGTAGTAGTAGCTGTAGTAGAAGCAGTAGGAGCAAAAGTTGTGGTAGTAGTAGCTATAGTATCAGAAGTGGTTGTGGCAGTAGAAGTAGTTGCAGTAGTAGTAGAAATAGTAGTAGTACTAGTAGTTGAAGCAGTAGTCGTAGTAGGGTTAGCAATAGTAGTAGAAGTCGGGGTAGTAGTAGTTGAAGTAGCAGTATTAGTATTAGTTGCAGTAGTCACAGTAGTTGTAGCAATTATTGTAGTTGTAGTAGTTGTAGAAGTAGGAGTAGTCGTAGTAGCAGTAGTGGTAGTAATATTATTATTATTATTATTAGTAGTAGTAGTAGTAGTAATCCTAGTAACAGCAGTTGTAGTAATAGTAGCAGAGATAGCAGTAGTAGTAGTAGTTGTTGTAGAAGCAGTAGTTGCAATAGTACTTGTAGTAGGGGTAGTAGCACTAGTAATATTAGCAGCAGTAGTAGTAGGAGTAATACTAATAGTCGGAGAAGTGGCATTAGTAGTAGTAGTAGTAGCATTAGCAGCAGTTGTTGTAGTAGTAGTAGTATTTATAGTAGTTGTAATAGTAGTAGTTGTAGTAGCGTAACAGTAGTAGTAGTAGTAGCACAAATAGTAGGAGCAACAACAGTAGTAGTCCTAGTAATAGCTTTCGTAGGTGTGGCAATAGTGGCAGCAGTGGTAGTAGTAACAGGAGTAGCAGTTGTAGTAGTTGTAGTACTAGTAGCAATAGTTGCAATAGTTATAGTAGTAGCTGTAGTAGTAGTAGTAGCAATAGAGGGAATAGTAGTAGTTACAGTAGTAGTAGTGGCAAGTGAAGTAATAAAGTAGTAGAATTTGGGGTGGTAGTAGAAGTAGTTGTAGTAGTAGTAGTTTTAGTGATAGTAGAATAAGTTGTAGTGGCAGTTGTAATTGTAGTATGTGTAGCAGTTGTAGTAGTGGTAGTACTAGTTGTAGGAGTAGTAGTTGTTGTTGTTGTTGGAGCAGCAGTAGTAGCAGCGGAAGTTGCCGAAACAGTAGTAGTAGTACTATTAGGAAGAGTAGTAGTAGTAGCAATAGTTGTAGAACTAGTAGTAGTGGTGGTGGTAGTAACAGTAATAGTAGTAGTAGTCGTAGTAATAGAAGTAGTAGTCACAATAGCAGTAGCAGCAACAGTAGTTGTCCTTATACTAGCAGCGGAGGCAGGAGTAGTAGTAGTGGTACTTGTTGTAGAAGCAATATTAGAGTAGTAATAGTTGCAGCAGTAGTAGCAGTAGTAATAATAGTTGCTGTAATAGTTGCAGTAATACTAGTTGTAGTAGTAGCAATAGCCATTAAAGCAGTAGTAGTAGTTGTTGTACTAATTGTAGCTATAGTAGAAGTCAAAGAAGTAGTAGTAATAGTAGTAGCAGTAGTAGTAGTATAAGTAATGGCGGTAGTAGTAGTAGTAATTGGAGTAGCAGTAGTTGCAATAGTATCCATAGCATCAGCTGGAGTGGTAGTAGTAGTAGCAGCAATTGTAGTAGTTGTTGTAATAGCACTAGTTGCAGGAGTAGTAATAGTAGTAGTAGTTGTTGTAGTAGTAGTAGAAGTAGGAGTACGAGTAGTAGTAATAGTAGTAGCAGCAGCAATATTACTAGTAGCCGTAGCAGTTGCAGTAGT
Organism: Trichopus zeylanicus subsp. travancoricus; assembly: GCA_005019695.1. Classification (NCBI taxonomy): domain Eukaryota; kingdom Viridiplantae; phylum Streptophyta; class Magnoliopsida; order Dioscoreales; family Dioscoreaceae; genus Trichopus; species Trichopus zeylanicus. The sequence goes on from RXID01015389.1 coordinate 16,915, forward strand.
AGTAGTAAGAGGAGAAATAGTAGAAGTAATAGTAGTAGTACTAGTCATAGCAGCAGTTTCAGTAGTAGTAGCCGCAACAGTAGTAGTAGTAGTAGTTCTAGTAGTAGTACTAGTACTAGTAGTAGTGGTAGTTGCAGTACTTGGAAGAGGAGCAGTAGTAGCACTAGTGGCGGCGGCAGCTACAGCTGTAGTAGTAGTAGTAGTAGTAGTAGACGTAGTAGTAACAGTGGTAGCATTATTTGTAGTAGTATCAGTAGTAGTAATGCTGGTAATAGCAGTGATTACTATAGAAATAGTAGGAGCAGTAGTAACAAAAGCTGTAGTAGTGTTTGTAGTAGTAGTAAATGTAGTAGTTGCAACAGTAGCAGAATTAGCAATTGTGGTAATAGTAGTAGTAGGAATTGTTGTAGTAGCGGTAGTAACAGTAGTAGTAGAAGGAGTAGTAGTAGCAGAAGTAGTAGTAGTAGTAGTGGCGAAAGTAGAAGTAGTAGTAGTAGTTGTGGTAGTAGTAGAAGTAATAGTAGTAGTACTAGTAGTAGAGGTAGTAGTAGTAGTATCACTAGTAGCAGCAGCAGTAGTAACAGCACTAGGAGCAGTCGTAGTTGTAGCAATAGTTGCAATGGTTCTAGTAGCTGTAGTAGAAATAGTTGCTATGGTAGCAGTAGTAGTCAAAGTAGCAGTGGTAGCAGTAGCAATAGCAGTAGTAGTTGTTGTTGTAGGAGTAGGAGTAGAAGTAGTTGTAGTAACAGTAGTAGTAGTAGTAATAATGGTAGTAGCAGCAGTTGTACTTGCATTTGTAGTAGTAGGATTAGTAGTAGTAGCAGTACTAGGACTAGGAATAGAGATAGTATTGGTAGCAGTACCATCCGTAGTTGTATTTGGAGCAGCAGTATTAGTAGGTGTAGTACTTGTAGTAGTAGTAGTAGCAATAGTAGTCGTAGTTGCGGCAGCAATCGTAGTAATGGTACTAGTAGTAGTAGTAGTAGCAATAACAGCGGCAGGAGTGGTAGCAATAATTGTAGTAGCAATAGTAGAAGTACCTATAGTAGTAGTAGTAGTAGTTATTGTTGTTGTAGTAGTAGTGGCGTTCGCAGTCATGGTAGTAGTAGTAGCAGCAGCAATAGTAGTAGTAGAAGTAATTGTATGAGTGGAACTAGGAATTGTAGAAGCAGTATTCATAGCAGTAACAATAGTAATAGAAGTTGTAATAGTCATTGTAGTAGCAGTATCAGTAGGAGTAGTAGTAGTTGTTATGGTAGTAATAGCATCAGTTGTACTAGTAGCTGAAGTAGTAGTAGTTGTTGTAGTAGGAGTTGAAATGGGAGTAGTAGTTGGAATATTAGTAGTTGAAATAGAGGTAGTAGAAGTAGTTATTGTAGTACTAGGCAAGAATTTATACTTAATTTTACCATAATATTAAATATTATTTTAGTTAATTAAAATTAATTTTGATAGTTAATCACTGATATAGTCTATTTTTAATATATATTAATGTATTAGAAAAACATACAAGAAGTAATATGAATATGATTAAAAATTAAAAATTAACATAAGTAAATTTAACTTTTCATTAAAATGTACTTCACACATACATAATTTATAAATTATAACATAATACAACTAATCATCATCATTATCATAATCATCATCAGTTGAGTTTGGAACATCTGGTTGTGGAATTACAAATTCAGTACCTGGACGATCCAGACGAGCATTTGTAGGCATATAAGCCAAAACAACTAGCTCTACATGATCTCATGACAGCGGTTTTGAAGTATAACCATACATCGAAGCTCCAAAATGAAAATGATAACCATATTCTTTGACACCACATAATAAAAGTGGTCCAATAACCCATGAGAAATAAATATCACACTGTGCGAAGTGTTTAGGGGAAATTATGGTAAAATGCTAATTGATAGCGTTAAGTGAACCTTGTTGAGAGGCATGACAAATTTGATTATTTACTCTTCCACGATCTTTTAATGCCTACTCAATTAAAGCTTGTCCAAGTATATCATAGGCCGAAGGTGGAATCATTCTATGATAAAATATAAGCTTTTGGCGAAGAATGGATATAATTATTCTTCCTACTTCTAGTATAACTTGGTCTGTAACTGTAATATAATCATCCAGATTTACCATTATCTATTTTAAAAAAAAAATATCTTATAACTGTTAGGATTTATGAATATAAAGTAGATAATAGAAAGTACATCAGAAGAAAAATATTACAATAAATTTTGATAATGAAATAAATAAATTATCATGCGATAAAATAAACCATATAAATATTAAATTTAAATGTCATAAAATTACAATAAGATATCAATTTAAGACAATAATGAAAATATCATTTCATAGATAGCATAAATCCACGTTTTATAACCACATGCTATTCTGAGGTGGATCTTGAAGAGATTGGTATTGTTCATCACCATACTCCTCAGTACGATGGAGTTGTGATCGATAGTATTATTCAGCATGCAGATAGTATGAAGTTGTATGGTCCTACAATGATTGATGATATCCTAGACTGAAAGAAGACATCTCGCTATGATAACTGTCATAGTAGCTAGAGCTCGCATTATCTATTGGACCTTGATTGACATCTTGTCTACCATGTGAAGCATATGGATATTGTGGCACATTACCGCCATATAAATTAGAGATCAAAAACTCATTTCCTCCATACTGTGGAAAAGATGAAGATGAGTCCTCATATTGTGATTGTTGAAAATTGGCGTCACCAGCTATACCACCATTGCTGCTATCACTTGTATCAAAAGTATTCTGCATTTTGTTAGCTTCCTCTTCTGATTCTTCGTCTAAGAGACAGTAAATAGCTTCTTGTATTTGAGGATGATTTAAGATAGGTTCTTCTCTTTCTCGAATCCACTCTATCAGAGGATCATCATCTTCGAATATGGCAGACAAGTTGATTATCTCATCATCTAGTGATGTTCTCCTCTGTAAGTTTCAGGATCTTAAACGCATGTTATAATAACAAAAAATAAGTTTCTCCAATTTTTCAATTTTAAGTCTGTTTCTCTTCATATGAATCAATCAAAAAGTTGTCCAATTCCTCTCGCATTATGAACTTGAAATAGTTTGACTCAAAATTCTAATTGCTATCTTTGCAATATTAGGTGCTACATGCCACCCATAAATACTCCACCATCTAGCTGTAATTTATGAGAAAAATTTATTAATAAGTTGATATAAATTTAATTAGGAAATATGTATAATTATTGAACATCAACTATACCAGGAGTATCACCCCTAATAGCTACAATTGCTTGTTGTGTGCCGAAGTCCTTGACTTTATTTTTAAAATCGTTTGCCTATTTAATGAATGTACTCAAGTTAAGAACTTTCTTAATTATGTAAAAAAAATAATGATTGAGAATGTACCTTGCTCATTGCCAACATTCTTGTTCTCATATCTGGATCTATCCTCTCGATTATCTTACGTAGCGCTTTGAGAATTGTATTGCTATTGTTGACCTCATCGGCATCTTGAAATATTTGATTCGGAAAGTATCCTACAAGATGATTAAATATGAATCAACAATAGTATCATTATAACTTAGTAACATGCTATAAAATGACTCTTTACTCAATTACTTGAAGCATGAATATCTTTGGATAATGTTTTGTCCCATTGACGATCAATAATCTTCTCCCATTTACAAAATTCAATTATTCCTATATATTGTCCTATTTGCAATTTTGCTCATGCTATTGCTTCATATAAGAACCTCATCTACAAATGATCATCTGAGTCAACAATTTGAAGCACTTTAACTAATGGACTGAAGATTTCGATTATATTTTCAACTGATTCCCAAAATTGTTCGTTCCAGACTTGATTGTAGAATTTTTCAAAATGAATTTTCTCAGATCGTTTCAACTTCAAATAATGCTTATCATATTCTTCACTGGTAAATAATCTCTTAAGTGCCTGTAGGTGAGTATACAGGGAATCCAAGGAGATAAATTGTGTAGCAAACCGAGTAATGCCTTGCCTTATAATCTCTCATCCCGTGTTTCCTTTCTCATTAGTTCAAGACACCAAGCATGGTTATAAATAAATGGTGTCAACTTCTGACCTTCCTCAACCACTTTTACAATATAGGATCCTTACCCATATCCTTCAATATTAAGTCAATAGAGTGTGTTACACAAGGTGTCCAAAAAAGATGTTTTTCTTTTCGCATTAACTTTTTTCCAGCATATACCAGCGAAGCTGCATTATCAATTATGACTTGTACAACTCTTGATTCCCCAATCTCCTCAATGACACTATCAATCAGATGATATAAGAAATTACTAGTCTTCGACTCCCCTGATGTGTCAACTAACTTGAGAAAAATGGTCCCTTCAGGAAAATATACTAACAAATTTATCAAATCTTTACTATTTTGTGTCTTTCATCCATCACACATCAAGGTACACCCAAATTAATCCCAATATTTGTGGAAGGTCTGGATAAAAGCAATCATCTCTTCAACTTCAAGATTCAGATACTTTTCAGAAATTTCATAAGCACTTGGTGGAGGAACTCTCGGGCCAACCTCTTGAGCGGCACGTATTATTCCATGATAGTAACCACCATCTGCTAAATGAAATGGAACATGGTTATAGAAAAAAAATTTGGATACTGCCCTACCCAACCATTGTTTTGCTTCCGAAAACCAGTTGATGCTGTTCTCAAATTTATTTGAATATCATCTCTTGGTTTCAATAGAAATGGGTCAATTGGAGAAATATTTATAGATCCGATGTCAGGAAAATGGAAATCCCCTCTTACTCCTGAAGGTGCAGAGGTGTGTTGCTGTGTATGTCGTTCTCTGAAATTAGTAGTTCAGCGATCATAAACTGTCTCGAAAGTGCCAACACCACCTTGAGTTTCCTCATACATCGACTTTCGCGAATTACTTCCTGAACCTTAGTATCATCGACTTCATCATCAGAAACTTGCTTGGGATCTAGATTACAGTTGTTGATAAGTTCATGCTCAAAGTGTGAACTTTTGGCCTTATCCTTTCCTCTACTTTCTCTGCCGCTTTGTACTATTATCCAAAATGTTTGTCTTACTTCATTCAAAACTTTCTCACATGGTCGAACCGAGACGGTGATTCCTCCCAAATGCTCTTTTAATATTGTAATTCTAGAACTAAGCACACGACCACACCATTTGTAAAGAACTTTCTGATTTTCTGCATCCACTAATTCACAGTGTTGCCATGCAATATCGCCATCGCGAGGCCATCGTTGCATGTTTTGCTTGGGAGCCATATGCAATACAACAATAGCAATAACAGAACAAATGTTGGCGGAAGAAAATTTACCTATGATTAAGAAAAAAAACTCTATTTTCACATAAATAAATTAATTAATAATTAAATATTAACTAATTTTCACGTAATTAATAATTTTATATTTAGGATATAAGGTTTCGGGTTTAGGATTTACTAACCTATTTCTTGATTTATTACCTAATTTCAATGTTAATTTCGACATTCTCAATTTAATACATAATTTTCACATAAAATATTAATTTCTAAAAAATAAAAAAACACTATTTTCGCATTAATTTTGATTTACTCATAGTTCATGCTTTCCCACTCAATTGCCTTTTTGACCAAAGCATCAAGCAGTGAAAATTTTTTGGCTCAAGAAATTATCTTTTTTATAAATGGAAAACCCATTTGATAATATGAAAAATTTGCAACAAAGCAAGTACAAATCATCCTAAGAACAATCTTATACAATGTTTTTATTATATGATTAAAACTCAAATGAATAAACAGTATGGAAAGACAAGCAAAGAACTACATAATACACAAATCAATTATATGAAAGAACTCATAGTTAAACTTTTTCGGCTAAGTCTAAGTGTGCCACTCAACTCTCTCCTGTATTGCAAAAGCCAAATTTTGGAGAACTAAATTTTAAAATGGCAGCCCACCCTCCCGCCCCCACTAATCTCATAGTTAACCAACTAACAACAAGATGTGTTGGATCTATGATTTTCATCCATGAATCGACCAGAAAATTGAACAAAAAAATTCCCAAATATGAACACCATACAAAATGTTAATCTTCATCCATGAATCGACTAAATACCTCCTTGGAGGGAATCAAATCTCACTGGAAGTTATAATTAATAATTATACTAGAATAAAAAATTTAAAATAAAAATAAAATCTATAAAATTTAGGCGCATAATATAAGAATATTTATGATATATCAATCATAATATGAAAATTTCTTACCTCCTATTGGAATATGATTGTAATCTAAAATAGAAGTAAGACAATAAACCCACAAAACTTTGCAACTGAAACACCAATAGTATTACAACGCCTGAAAATCTCAAATCATATTGTCTACAAACTTTGCAGTTTGCACTAACTATATATAAGCGATAATGGAGTAACCTAAACACCTAATAGCCTAATATAATAATCAATCTTGCTGCTAACAAACAAATAATCAATCAATTAGCACATCCGTTTGCACCGATCCACAACCATCTGGCCTGTGATCCACATAATAAAACAAATTAACAGTAGCAAACACAAAAGCTCTATAGTCATCGTGCCCGTGATCAACCAAATAAAACAAACCAACAATAATAAACGGTAAACCCTACATGCAGCTCTCTACTGTGACATCCGTGAAACGAGCTGATCGTTGACAACCGTTCTTTGAGTTGTCTCGCCAGCAAGGAGGTGGTCGCCGGCATCAATGGAGCTGCAACATCAACGTACGCGCTCCACCGCTGCAAAAAAAAAAAGAAGAAGAGAAATCCTGCGCTCACCATTGATGGCGATCTCCGGCAGCGTTGCACTCACTGCGGGAGCACTGCGCTCACCACCGAAACCGAAGAGCGCGCCCTAGTTGAGCCTCTCACCGGTGGTGGCCTGTCCATTCTTAGTGCTCCTCCTGTGCATCTTGTCAACAATCAACAAGACACAGGCACCTGACATCTTGCCGTAGTCGAAGAGGACCTACCGGTGGTGCGGAGCTTGACGATGGGAAGCTGGAGCTTGACCACGACGTGGTTAAAGATAGCAGGGCTCACCGCGAGAGCACTGTGCTCGCCGCCGAAATCAAAGGGCTGCGATCGCTCCGCACCCTGCGCGTGCCGCGTCTCCCCATGCTCGCTCCCCGTGCGTTGCGCTCGCCCCGCTCGCTCTGCACTCACTGTGCTCGCCGCCAACGAAACCCTAACTTTTAAACCCCAAAGCCAACTACTGCTATTATTACTACTACTCTTCCTACTCCTACTACAACTACTGCCACTACTACTACTCCTACTATTCCTACTACTACTACTCCTACTACTCCTACTACAACTATTGCTACTACTACTACTCCTACTACTCCTACTACTACTATTGCAACTACTACTATTCCTACTATTACTCCTACTACTACTACTCCTTCTCCTACCATAACTCCTACTTCTATTGCTACTCCTACCACTAGTACTACCACACCTACTCCAACTACTACTATGCCTACTAATACTCCAACTCCAACTCCTATTAGTACTACTGCTACTACTACTACCACAACTACTACTACAACAATAACAATGACAACTACAAGCACTACTACTACTACTACTACTTCGACAAATAGTGCAATTGCTACTACTACTACTCCAACTACTATTACTACGAACGCTAACACTAGTACTACTACTACTAATACTAGTACTAACACTCCTCCTTCTACTTCTACTACTGCTAGTACTATTACCATTAGTCCTACTAGTACTACTACTCCTAAGACTCCTAAAACTTGTATGACTAGCTACTAATCCTAACACACCTACAACTTTTATGATTTGAACTCCTACTACTACTACTGCTATTACTACACTCCTCCTTCTCTTACTACCACTATTACTACTGTTGCTACTAGTAGGACTACTACTACTACTACTACTACTACTATGATTATGACTACTACTACAACTACTACTTTTACCACTACTACTACTACTACTACTACTACTCGTACTAATACTACTACTCCAAACACTTACTACTACAACTATTATTACTACTGCTACTGCTAATACTAATCCAACTACTACAACAACAACTACTACTACTACCGCTATTGCTGCTACTCCTAGTACTACTACTACTTCTACTACTAAAACTGCTACTGCTGCTACTCCAAGTACTACTACTACTTCTACTACAACTCCTGCTACTACTCCTACTACTACCAAAAAGACTACTACTACTGCTACTACTACTACTACTACCACTACTATTTCTACTACTACACAATAGCTACAACTACTACTACTAGTACTACTACTACTCATACAACTATTACTATTACGACTACTACTCCTAGTATTACGGCAACAAGAACTGCTGCTACAAGTACCACTACTACTTCTACTTCTACTACAAGTAGAATCACTTCTGCTATTAGTCCATCAACTACTGCTACTATTACTTACTACAACTACAGATGTTGCAGCTTCAACTCCTACTACTATTAAATCGACTAATACAACTATTCCTACTCCTATTAGTGCTTCTACTACTACTCCTATTATTACTACAACGACTGCTACTACCACTGCTACTCCAACTCCTACAACTACAACTACTCCTTCGGTTGCTACTACCCAAACTCAAATTACTACTACTCCAACTACGACTCCTACACCAACTCATACCACTACCACTCCTACTAATTCTACAACTTCGAGTCCAACTACTACTTCTACTACTCACGCTTCTAGCACTACAACTACTTCCACAACAACTACTGCTGGTACTAATATTGCTAATAATACTACTACTACTCCTCCTATGACTACTACTCCTATGACTACTCTGACTAATAATACTATTCCTACTACTACTCTAACTCCTACACCTACTCTGACACCTACTCAGACTACTACTACTACTACTTCAACTACTACTATCACTACTACTGCTACTACTAGTACTATTACTACAACTACTATTACTACTGCTGCTGCTACAGCTACTACTATTACTACTGCTACAACTTCTACTATTACTGCTACAACTAATACTACTGCTACAGCTACTACTACTACTGCTGCGGCCATTACTGCACTACTACTACTACTCGTACTACTATTGCTACAATAACAACTACTAAAACTACTCCACTACTACTCCTACTCATACACGAACTCCTATTACTACTGCTACTGTTACACCTACTCCTACAACTACTGCTACTAGTACTACTCCTACTACTACGACTACTACTGCATGTTCCACTCCGACTGCAGCTCTTACTACTACAACTGCCACTACTACTACTGCTACTACCACAACAACAACAACAACAACAACTACTACTACTAGTCTTCATGCTACAACTTCTACTGCTACTAAAATTACGACTACTCCTACTGCTACTACTGCTCCTACTTCTGCTACTACTACTGCTACCACTACTATTTCTCATACCAATACTACATCTCCAAACACTCCTACTTCCACTACTACTACAACTACTGCCACTGCTACTATTACTACTACTGCTACTACTACTACTACTACTAGTGCTACTACTACTACTACTACAACTATTACTACTACTACTACAACAACAACTAAGACTAGTACTACATTACTACTAGTACAACTGCCACCGCTACTACTCCTTCCGCCACTGCTACTACTACTACAACTATTACTACTATTGCTGCTACAACTACCACCACAACTACCGCTACTACTACTACTACTATTTCTGCTACTACTACTTCTACTACTGCTGCTGCCACTACTACTACTACGGTTGCTACTGCTCCTACTCCTATACCTACTACCGCTATTACTACTACTGATCTTTATTCTCCAGCTACTACTGCTATTGCTATTCCTAAAGCTACAACTGCTACTAGGACTTCCGATCCTTCTATTACTACTCCTACTATTGCTACCTTTATGACTACTACTACTACTACTACAACAACAACAACAACTACTACTGCTACAACTACTGCACTACTATTAGTAGTACTAGTACTAGCACTACTACGACTACGACTACCACTACCACAATAAATACTACGACTACTTTTGTTGTTGCTGCTACTACTACTACTACTCCTACTAATTCTTCTACTACAACAACTAGTGCTACTACTGCTTCTACTACTATAACGACAACAACAACAACTACTACTACAACTAGTACTACTAGTTGTAATACTACTACGACTATAACTACTACTATTGTTGTTGCCGCTGCAACTACTACTACAACTGCTACTACTTTTGTTCCTACAACTACTACTACAATAGCTACTACTACTACAACAATAACTCCTACTACTACTCCTATTGGTACTTCTCCTACTACTACGATTTATACTACTACCACTACTGCTACAACTACTGTTGCTACTGTTGCTACTACTACTACTACTAGTAATACTGCTACTACTACTACTACTACTACTACTACTACTACTACTACTACTACTACTACTACTACTACTACTACTACTTCTATTACTACTACAACTACTACTAGTACTACTGCTACTACAACAACTACGACTAATCCTACTCTTACTCCTACCGCGTCTACCCCTCCTACAACTACCACTAACCCTACTCCAACTTCTACTACTACTACTACTACTCCAAATAGTACTACTACTACTACTGCGACTAATTCTAACACTCCTTAAACTTCTACGACAACCTACTAATCCTAACACTCCTACAACTTTGACTACTACAACTACCACTACACTCCTACTACTACTACGACTACTACTACTCCTTCTGCTATTGCTACTACGATTACTCCTACTACTACTACTACTACTACTACTACACTCCTCCTACAACTATTACTATTGTTGCGGCTGCAACTGCTAATACTAATACTACTACTACTAATGCTGCTATTGCTACTATCACTACTACTAGTACTACTACAACTACTTCTACTACTACTACTCTTGCTTCTACTTCTACTACTACTGCTACTACTACTACCACTATTTCTACAACTACTATTGCTACTGCTACCATTACACAACTATTACAAGTACTACTACTAGTACAAATACAACTTCGACAACTACTACTATTACTACTGCTACTGCTCCTACAAATGCTACTCCAACAATACATACTGGTGCTATAGCTCCTACTACTACTACTACTACTACTACTACTACCACAACTACTACTATTCCTACTCCTACTCCTATTACTCCTACAACTATTGCTACTACCCATCGTACTCCAACTACTACTGCTATGACTACTCCTTCAACAACTACTACCCATACTCCAACTACTACTACTGCTACTAGACTCCAACTCCAACTAATACTACCATAGCAACTACTTCTACAACTACTAATACAGCTACTACTACTTCTATTACTACTGCTACTGCTACTACTACCACCACCACCACCACCACTACTACTACCGCTATGACTACTACAATTACTTCTACAACTACTACTACTCTACTGACCCCACTACAACTACTACTACACCTTTTACTACTCCTACTCCAACTCCTCCTACAACCACAGCTACTATTGTTGCAACTACTATTATTACTACTACTAATGCCACTACTACAACTAATACAACAGTAATTACTCCTACTACTACTCCTACAATGACCCCAACTCCAACTCATACTACTACCACTATACCACTACTACCAATACTACTACAACTATTGCAATGATTGCTACTGCTACTACTACTACTACTACTGTACCTACTAAGACTACTACTACAATACTAGCACTACAACTATGAATACTACTGCTATAGCAACTATGAATTCTACTACTATGACAACTTCTACTATGGTAGGTACTACAACATCAGCTGCTACAACTACAATTACGACCACTGCTACTAATACTACTACAACTACTACTATTCCTACTCCAACTCCTATTACTGCTACTTCTAGTACTCCTACTACTACTACCACTACAGCTACTCTGACACCTACACAAACTCCTACTACTACTGCCCCCACTCAAACTATTACTACACCTATTAATACTCCAACTCCTCCTATAACTACAACTACTATTGCTGCAACTACTACTGCTACTACTACAATAAATACAATAATAATAACTCCTACTACTATTCCCATAATAACAATGACTACTAATACTACTATTACTACTTCCCTGACTTGTACTACTACAAGAACTACTATTACGACTTCAACTACTACTATTATAACTACTATTGTTGCTGCTTCTGCTGCTCCTACTACTACTAGTACTACAACTTCTATTACTACAACTACCACTACTACTACTGCAACTACTACTTCTACTACTAACGCAATTGCTACAACTACTACTCCTAGTGTAGGTACTACTACTAACACTAACCCTACTACTACTACCACTCCTACTACTACTAATACTAATACTACTGTCACTACTACCTCGACTTCTACTACTACTATGACTTCTACTTCTACTATTACTACAACTACCGTTGCTGCTGCTACTGCTCCTACTACTACCACTACTATTACTTCTATTAATATTACTACTACTTCTACTACTACTATTGCTACTACTACTACAACTATGACTATTACTCCTACTGCTGCTATTACTACTACTACTACTACGGCTGCTACTGTTACTGGTACAACTACTACTACCCCTACTCCTACTACCACAACTCCTACTACTGCCCCTACTCCAACTCCTACTGCTACTATTGCTACAAATACTAGAGCTACTACAATTACTACTACTTCCACTACCACTCCAACAACTACTAATCATGCAACTCCTACTAGCACTAATGCAACTACTGCAACTCCTACTATCACTCTAACTCCAATTCCGACTGCTACTATGATGCCTACTACTACTACTACTACAACTACTACTAATTCGACTACCCCAACTCCAACTATGACCACTAATCCTACTACTAATGCTACTCCTACTACTACTACTACGATAATAACAACTACTACAACTGCTACTACTATTGTTGCTGCTGCTGGTACTTTTACAACTGCTACTTCTAATACTACTACTCCTACTACTACTATTACAAGTGTTTCTACTACAACAATCACTACGACTAGTACAACTACTTCTACTCCTACTCCTACTACTGCTAGTACTAGTACTCCAACTACTACTACTACAACTACTACAAATCCTACTACTGCTCCTACTTCAACTCCAACTCCTTCTATTACTACTACTACTACGACTACTACTACTACTATTACTACCACAACAACTACTACTAATACTAAACTACTACTCCGACTATATATACTACTACTACTATTACTATACTACTACTACTCCTCCTCCTCCTCCTACTACTACTACTACTATACCTACTACCACAACAACAACTACTTCTACTACTACTCCTACTACCACAACAACCACTACTACTACTAATACTACTATTACTACTAGTCCTACAACTACTATTACCCTAAAAAAACAACAACAACAACTTCTAGTGCTAATACTTCCAGTCCTAACACTGCTACTACTACAACAACTACCACTGCTATTGCTACAACAACAACAACAACAACAACAACTACTACTACTACTACTACTACTTCTACTACTACTACTACTATAACTACTGATACTTCTACTGCTATTACTACTATTAGATCAACTACTACTGCTACTACTCCTCCTACTACTACCACTATAGCTACTACTGCGCTAGCTCCAACTCCAACTCCTTCTACTTCTACTACTCCTACTACCACTACAACCCCAAGTCCAACTAAAACAACTCCTACTATTACTACTATTGCTCCTAGAGCTGCTACTAAGACTACTTGCAACTAATGTTGGTACGATTTCTCTTACTACTAAAATAACTGCTCCTACTACTCCAACTACTACAACTGCTTCTACTTCTCCTACTACTATTACTACTACTACACCTTATGCTACAATTATGGCTACTACTGCTTCTACTTCCACCACTTGCAACTACTATTGCTACTACTACTGCTACTACTACTACTTCTACTGCCATTACTACTACTACTAGTGCTGCTGTTGTAGCAACTAATACTTCTACTATCACTACTACAGCGGCTACTAATACTACTACTACTACTATAGCAACTAGTACTACAAGTACTATTGTTACTACTACTACTACTAATACGACAATGAAACTGCTTCTACTGCACCAACTACTACAACTATTGCATCTCCTACTAATACAATTGCTGCTACTATAGCTACTGCTACTACTTTGATTAATGCTACTGCAATTATTGCTACTACTACTTCTACTTCTGATACCACTTCCACTACTATTACTACTACTACTGCAACTATAATTACTACTACTACTACCTCTAGTGCCACATCCACAACTATTACTACTACTTCAACTACTAGTTCTACTACTACTACTACAACTACTACTACTTCTACTGCTGCTGCTACTATCACTCCTACTACTACTACTTCAATTAGTAGTTCTACTACTATGTCTACAACTACTCCTGCTAGTACTAATACCACTACTACTACTATTACTACTACTACTACTATTACAACTGCCACTACTACTATTACTGCTACTACTACTACTACTACTATTACTTCTTCCACTCCTATTATTACTACTACTACTATTACTACTACTGTTACTACCATTTTTCCTACTCCTATTACAACTCCTACTGCTAGTACAAGTACACCTATTACTACTCCTTCTACTACTACTAGTACTCCTACTAATATTACTGTTACTACTACTGCAGCTGCTACTACTACTACTACTACTAATAATACTACTACTACTTCTACTACTACAACTAGTGCTACTAGTACTACAACAACAACAACAACTATTACTACTTCTGCTAATCCTAAAATGACTACTACTACTACTGCTACTACTACTGCTGAGACTACTTCTGCCACAACTACTACTACGACTTCTGCTGCTGCTATTGCTATAGCAGCTACTAATACTACTACTTTCCTACTAATACTACTATTGTAACTACTACTACTGCTACTGCTACTGCGACTACTACTACTACTACTGCTACTGCTACTGCGACTACTACTACTACTACTGCTACTGCGACTACTACTACTACTACTACTACTACTACTCCTTCTACTACTACTACTACTATTTCTACTAGTACTTACCTTACTACCACTACAACTACTACTACTTCAACAGCTACCACTACTACTACTCCTACGACAACAGCTACTGCTGCTACTACTACAACTACTATAGCTGCTAATATAAGAACTAGTGCTACTTCTACTACTTTTGCTACTACTACTGCTGCTACTAGTACTACTATTGCTACTACCACTGCTACTACAACAACAACAACTACTACTACTACTACCACTACTACTACTATGGCTACTAGTACTATTACCACTACTCCTAATAATACAATTACAGCTACTGTTGATGTTCCTGCTGTTACAACTACTACTGTCGTTGTTGTTCATACCACTTCTCCTACTACTACGACCACTGCTGCTGCTTCTACTGCTACTTCATTGCTACTAATTCTACTACTACTACTACTCCGTCTTCTCCCCCTACTACTACTCCTGGCACAACGACAGCAATAACTACTAATATTATTACCACTACTATTGCTGTTGCTACAATGACAACTCCTACTGCTACTACTACTTTAACTTTTGCTACTACTATAGCTACTACGACTACTACTTCTACTACTGCAACTGCTACTGCAACAACTCTTGCTACTGCAACAACAACTACCACTATGATTACGAGTACTGCTACTACAACAGTTGTTGCTACTACTACTACTACTACTAATACTTATACTATAGCTTATGCTACTGCTACTACAATCACTACTCCTAACAATTACTACTATCACTACTATTACTACTATTATTACAATAATTACTTCCACTACTACTACTTTTGCTACAAATACTACTGTTGTTGCTGCTGCTGCTGCTACATCTACTACTACTATAACGACTACTACTACTACTACTACTACTACTCCAACTACAACTATGACTACTAATACTGCTACCACTACTACTTCAACTACTACTAATACTACATCAACTACTAATATTATTACCATAACTATTGCTTCTGCTACAATGACTAGTGCTACTACTGCTACTACTTCAACATTCGCTACTACTGCAGCTACTATGACTACTACTTCTACTACTGCAACTGCTACTCACACAACTCGTACAACTACTACAACTACTACTACTAGGATTACCACTACTGCTACTACCACTATTATTGCTACTACTGTCGCTACTGTAGCAGCTTTGACTACTACACCTACTACTTCGCCAACTATACTACCACTGCTACTACAACTATGACAGGTTCCACTACCACAGCTACTACAACTATTACTTCTACCACTACTTGTACTACTTCTACTTTTACAATAATTATTACTACCAGTACCACTTCTATAACCACTACTACTCATGATACTATTTCTGCTACTATAGTTACGATTTCTACTACTACTACTTCTGATACTACTGCTACTAATGCTACAACAGCTACTACTACTACTCCTACTCCTACTGCAACTACTGCTACTAATACCACTACTACTGCTGCTGCTACTGCTGCTGCAGCTACATCTACGACTACTACTATGACTACAATTACTGCTGCTGTTGCTACTACTACTACAGCTACTACTACTGCTGCTGCTGCTACCACTAATGCTTCTTCTTGTACTATTACTACTACTATTACTACTATTACTGTTGTTGTTGTTGCTACTGGTACTTCTACAACAACAACAACAACAGCAACTACTACTATTATTGCTACTAGTACTATTACTACTGCTCCTACTGCTGCGGCTACTACTATCGTGGCTGCAGCTACTACGAATACTACACCTACTACTTCTCCAACTACTACTATTGCTACTCTTACAACTGCTACTACAACTGCAACCGGTTCTACTACTACTGCTGCTACAACTACTACTTCTACAACAACTACTACTGCTCCTGCTACTTCTACAACCACTATTACTCATCATACTATTTCTGCTACTATAGCTATGACAACTACTTCTACCACAACTACTACTACTTCAATTATTAATACTACTACTACTACTATTGCTACTAGTACTACTATTGCTGCTACTAATTCTGCTACTACAACTTTTGCTTCTGCTACTGCTGCTACTACTACTTCGAGTACAACTACAAGTACTACTTCTGCTACAGCTTCTACTATTGCTACGATTACTGCTACTACTGCTACTACTACTACTACTACTTCTACACGGCCAGTATTGCTACTACTTCTTTTACTACTACTATTTCTACTACTACTACAAATATTACTACAACAATTGCTTCTACTTTAGCTACTACTTCTCCTTCTCCTATGACTATTACTAAAGCTACTACTTATGCTACAACTACTACTGCTACTCCTCCTATTGCTACTACTACGGCTTCTACTACTACTACTATTTCTATTACTACTACTACTACAGCTGTTGTTGATGCAACTACTGCTACAACAATCACTAGTAAGCGGCTGATAATAATACTACTACTACTACAGCGACTACTGCTACTACTACGACTATTGCTTATGCTACTACTACTACAACAACTACTACTAATACGACTTATGGTACTACTACTACTATTTCTACTACTACAGATACGACAATGCTATAGCTTCTACTACAACAACAACTACTACTACGACTTCTTCTTTTGCTACAACTACTGCTAGTACATTTGTGACTACTACTTTTGCAACTCCTACTAATACTATTGCTGTTACTACTACTACTGCTACTACTTGTATTAATGCTGCTACAATTACCACTACTACTACTTCTAGTACCACTTGCACTACTATTACTACAACTATTGGTACTATAATTACTACTACTACTTCAAGTACCACTTCCACTACTATTACTACTACCACTACTACTACTTTTACTTCTACCACTACAACTACAACAACTACTACTACTACTTCGACTACTACTACTACTAATACTACAAGTACTATAATTATTGCTCCTCCTCCTCCTCCTCCTACTACTATTAATACTACCCCTACTACAATAACTACTACTACAACAACTACTACCATTAATCCTTCTCCTACACCTATTCCCACTACTACTCCAACTATTGCCACTACTACAACCACTACTACTACTACTACTACTACTATTACTACTACTACTGCAACTACAACTACAACTACTACTATTGCTACAACTACTACTTCTACCACGTCTAATAGTACTAATGCCACTACTACTACTATTACTACTATTACTACTAGTACTACTACTTTTACAACTGCCACTACTACTACTTCTACTGCTACTCCAACTACTACTACTACTACTACTACTACTACTATTACTTTAGCCCTTCTTGTCTCCTGCTTTAGTAGTTCTTGCGTGCGTCAAATCGCTTGCTTTTTTACCCTAACTCATTTTTCCTAAAGAACTCCAATGTCTGAACCCGAGCAACTGAGCTATCTTTTATATTCTATATTCCGACCCTTCGATTCTGCCCGAGCATAAAGAAATGAAATGAGATACCATGAAATGAGATACCTTTTCTATTCTCTACCGAGCTTCTCTATTCTCTACCTCTACCATTTCGACTATTACTACTACTACTATTACTACTGCTTCTCCTATTCCTGTTACTACTCCGACTACTACTCCTACTACTACTACTACTACTACTACTACTTCGACTACTACTACTAGTGCAACTAGTACTAATACAACTACCACTATTACTACTTCTGCTACTCCAAAAATGATAACTACTACTACCACAATTGCTACTCCTCCTACAACAGCTACACCTACTCCTACTACTACTACTGCTGCTACTACTATTACTACTACTACTACTACTAATAATAATAATAATAATAATAGTAAGAAAAATAATAATACTACAACTACTACTTCTACTAATACTACTACTACTATTGCTGCTACTATGACTACTACTTCTATTACTACTGCTACTGCTACTTCTACAACTTCTGCAACTGTTACTATACTACTACTATAACTATAACTACTAGTACTTCTACAACACCTACAAGTACTACAATTACTCCTACCACTACTACTATCACGACGACTACTACTAATACTACTAGTACTTTTCTAACTTCTACTACTTCTACAACTACTACTTCTACTAGTACCACTACCTCTAATACTATTACTACCAGTCCTACTACTACAACTTCTACTTCCTACTACTACTGCTCCTACTACTACTACTACTATTATTACTAGTACTAGTACTACTACGATTACTAGTACTAGTAGTACTACTAGTACTATTACTAGTACTAGTACTACTACTATTTCTACTACTACTACTACTTGTACTACTACTACAACT